>CM041778.1:320825960-320914593 GCA_023374045.1 Limonium bicolor | reverse complement strand
AAGGGTGGCCCCCAAGGGGCTCAGCACCTTTGCTGGTATGGTAATCCCGCAGCCCACGTGCTACTGGGCCACGCACAACTATTTGTCGTCTTAACATGCGGTTGATTATATTTAAATCTTGCATGTAACTATAAACACATAACACATAACATTTCGCCTCAATGGGCTCAACAAACGGATAATACATCCTTACTTGATAAGTCACTCGTGGTATTCATTATCCCTAGAGTGTTCCTCCTCTAATGGAGCTACTTCCTTAATAGACGACACTTACCCTTAAATCAGGTTATCCTTAAACGCCTCTTATCGCAAACTAGGATTCATTTCCATGATCCACACACTCCATATCTTACAACATATAACATTCCTCACATAACAAAACATAACAACACTTTTCACGTTTCGACGTGCACATGATAACATCGCAATAGGAATTGCATCATAACAACAATACATAACATAACGGGTACGGTTCCCCTTATGAACCGGCCCAAACATTGTCAGTTCACTTGTAGCCTAGAGAATGTTGCCAGTCTCATGATAATTCATTACATAACTCGTTACCGTCTCGTTAAATGAACGGATAACTTAACATAAGGTGTCTCGGATATAGCGATCCAAGCACACCGAACAAACATAACATAGTATGCCCCTGTGTCCCGACGTGAGTCAGTAATAGCCTTGGTTAAGCTAAAGGGAAGGTTGGAAACCAAATTGGAAAACAACCATAACATACGGAGAGGATCGAACCTGATATGACAACGACCCCCATACTCACACGCGTGGCCGGAACAGACCGGATTCCTCACTTCCCCCGTTAGCACTTGTTAGAAGTTCAACATTGAACTTAATTAAACAATCACAACATTGGGTTAAGTCTTGTTAGACACACATAAGGGAAGGGAGAGTCATACATTCACACACAAACATCACACACAAACATCACATAACTAACTCACGCATAGCCGTGGGTAGAACGTTCCTTAGGTCGGAAACGTTATCACCGGATACCGTTCTCTTACGTTTACCTAATAGTGGTTAACTAGCCCTTCAAGCGCATTCGAGGTTACCGGCATCGGCATGTAAACATACAACAACAATAACGACTGTAAACTCGTTTCATGATTTATCTTATAACGTGGCAAACACACAGAAAAACATATTGGCACACAAGCCGGTGTAATCCGGTAGGACACAGGTTGCAAGAAAACCATACCTGTCACCGGTGTCCACTTTACCATGTCCACTTATGTTCCTCGAGCAATTCTCGAACAACTGACAACATTACATGTATTTTTATTAACATCGGGGTAACATGATTGTTTAAAGTCTAATGCTTATAACTTTTCCCCGTTAACTTAGTTACATAACTTCACTTTTTAACTTGTTTTACTTTTACATTTTAATACAACCTTTCCCCCACTAAATTGTCATTATAACTCACTTAACATGTCCTTAACATTCTTATAACATCATTACTTAGTAATCACCATTTTTAGGCAACTTTTCCCACCTTAAAACAAAGTTTTTGGTCCATATAGTGGCCTGTCCGAACTTGTGTCCGGACTTCCCAAGTTCGGACACAAGTCGAGACTCAAAACTGAATACAGACGCCTGTCCGAACTTGTGTCCGGACTTCGGAAGTTCAGACATGGGTCGAGGAAAATTAAATGAAGAAGCAGGTACGTCCGAACTTGTGTCCGGACTTCCCAAGGTCGGACACAAGTCGAGATTCTGAAAATTGTTTTACGCAACAGGCCTGTCCGAACGTCCATGTCCGGACGGATGTTCGGACAAGGCAAAACACTCATTTTCTAAGCCTTTAAGCACTTAACCAATTTCACCAAACTTCTCCTAAAGCCTCATAATGTTTCCTAACATCATTTGGTACACTCACACCCTCATGCAACATCCATAAAACCCATTTTCTATCTCCTTAATTACTTACTCATTTCATACCGAAATTCTTAACACCTATGATATTCTCCTTAGGTCTTTAAGTGGTGTTCCATACCTATGATAACCACTATGCCAATAATGTTTCCTCATCACTACAACATCTTCTCCCAAGCATCTTTTGCATTCTAAATCCTCTAGAACATTGCCAAAGCCCTTTTACATCTTTAAACACCATAATGCATGCTTCTTCCACTAGTTGAACACTTAACCATTCTCAACACTTCCAAACTCACCAAAACTCTTTTTAAACACTTAGAACTTCTTATACATTATCTAAATTTTGACATGGGTTCTTCTAGCACATTGCTATACCAAAGCACATAGCTTTCACCATTAGACATTCAAGAACACCTAAAATCCATCAAGAGTATTCTCACACACAAACACTTAGGTTTTCACCCTTTTACAACCAAAAACACTTAATCACTTAATACACTTTACTTACACACAAACATATTGTTTTTCCTCCTTTAACCATCCAAGACACTCATCTTCACAAAGAATGTTCTTTACACACCTCTAAATTCTCAAACTACACTACATCACAATATAGTGCATAAACTTAAATTGCTTGGCACTTAGGCCCTTAAATAACATGGCTCTTAGGCCCTTAAATTGCATAAACCTTAAACACTGAATTTCCACATAGTATATTGCCTTTAACCTGCAAATACACTCAACATCACATATGCCCCTTAATAGTTTCCTTGAGAGCATTTTCTAGGTCATTCACCTTTGGCTCCTTAGGTATTTTATTAAGCAAATCAAGCTCATTTTCCTAAGGCATTTAAACTACATTGAGATAGCTTGTTTACCTCTTTTTCCTCACCAACTTCTTTCTTGTTTCCTTGTAAAGCCGGTAGGGTGTTTGGTTGTTTGTCAACTTCTAAACAATGTACAAATAATAGAATGAGCATTCAAGCATTATGCTTCATCTCATTGTAAACCCTAGTTACATATATTGTTTTAAGGCTTTGGAATGATTGTTTTACCTTGGAATGGAAAGAGAGCTTGAATAAGTTTCAAGAGAGGACTCCTCCTAGCCCTTGGAAGATTCAAATGGAGCTAAAACAAGCAAGGTGAAAACACCATTGTGAGGTGAATTTTCGGACAACACAAACATGAAGGAAACATCATTTTTCTTTGAGTTTCCTTACCTTGAAGCAAAGGAGAACAACAATATGTGAAAAGATGAACTCAAGCTCCATCAATGGTGAATCTCCTTGGCACCGAAATGAGGCTTTTGAAGATTTGAAAAGATAGAAGTGTAGAGCTTGCTCCAACTAGAAGAATGGTGGTCTTGAAATTGAATTTGGACCATGGAGCTAGGAGTTACAAGAGATCAAAGCTTGAAGATGGTGCTTGAGCTGTAGCATCACCGAAGGAAAGGGAGAAGAGAGGTTGGAGACCGTGTGAAATGAAGGAAGGAATGAGAGAATGAGTTCTAAGTTGCTTTTGGAAGATATTTATGCTATAAAGTGACTTTCTTCTTTTACTTACTTTTCCTTCCTTTCTTAAATTGATTTCTTTTACATGTTTGTGACTCACCATGATAGAAACCGGCCCCCATCTAATAAGAAGGGTGTTTTGGTCTTTGTTGACCAATTAACTTACTTATAATAACATATGTTACAAACTAGCTTATAAAAGTTACTATTCATAAAAACAAGGCACATAGAAGTGAAATTTTTGATTTCCCATTGATATAGACTTCTAAATGTGATACTATATAGTACACATGTTAATTAAAGAGTAATGATGGACATTAAGCCATTCAAAACTCATTTACAAGACAATTTTCCAAAAACGTGCTTTAAGACTCCTTAAAGCACTTTTTGTGTTTTAACTTGTTTTCAAGCTTGGTTTTCTTTAGTAATTGATTTAATATGTCCATTAACATATTTATAAGGTATAGGTATGACCTTTAGGCCTTATACAAATTTATCCCAAGCTTAGAGCACACTTTTGCTCTTATTGACTTTAAGGTATTTTCTTATGTTTTTTTGGTTTAACTGTCTTCCAAAGTTCCCTAAGGACTTATTAGCCTTATTAATCATAATTGAATATTATTAAGTCTTGGTAGGCTCTTTGGGTCCTAACCAAATTCACTCCTAGTTTAGAGCATGTTTTTGCTCAAACTGTATCTTAGTGCTTTATTGCATTTTACTATGGTTTAAATTGTTCACTGATGTTTCTAAGGCACTTTTTAGCCTTTACATACCATAGTTTAGTATTTAAACAATATATCAGGGTTTGGGGTATTTCAACGATGAATGGTAAAAACTTAAGCCATATCATCAAATCCGATGCATCAAGGAATTGGGTATGTTCGACGGTACAAACTCGGACGATGCCTTGCTCCACGTCACCAAATTTTTGTAACACACAAATAGCCTAACCTCCACAAACAATGTCCTCCAATACGCCAGACTTTCCCTCTTTCCCCACAGCCTTACGGGGAACGCCAGTAAATAGTACCACAGTCTGACCCCCAGTACCATCACCACATGGGAGGACATGGCAACCAAGTTTTATGACAAATTCATGCCTCCAAGTCGCACCCTGGAGATGATCGCCGAGATATACAACTTCAGACAGCCCAGCTTAGAGAACATCTGTGAGACTTGGGACAGATTCAAAGGGTTGTTGTGCACGTGTCCACACCACGACCTCACCAAGGAACAACTATCTCAGTTGTTTTACAAAGTATTGGTCAATCAATGCAAGACTATGATCTTATCCTCCCTTGGTGCAGACATATTAAAGAAGCCTGGAGATCAATTCCTTAGTAGGGTTGAGTCTCTTTGCGAAGAGATTAGGGATTGGGCCACAGGTGGAACCAGGGTGGTACCCTGGTTTATATCAAGTGGGCAAGGACGACGCTAAATTTGACAAACTAATGCAAAGTCATAAGCAGTTTTTGGAGAGCAATGCTCAAACGTCCACAAAGGTTAGCGCTCTACAGAAGGTGGTGGAGCAAATAGCAATGAATCAACTTTCTCAACAGGCCAACTTGGTTAGTGCACGACCACACGCTCCAAGCCCTGATTTGTCAGACTTTCAGAATGTTGAAGAAGTCAATTATGTGAGTAACCAAAGGTATCAGCAGCCATGACAAATGGGAACCAGCCACCTCACAACTTCCAGAGTCAAGCCGGCTACCAGGGAGGTCAGAGGTAATACCGACCATCCCACCCTGCATCATCATCAGAGGCTGAAATGGCTGAAATTTGTGACATGATGTCAGCCCTGATGAACAAAACCCAGGACGCTCACAACGAGATCTTGACCATTCACAAGGAGCACAAATCGTTGCAATTGCAATTACAACAACTTTTGACGCAACCACGACAACAAGGTCAGCTTCCTTCCCAACACAGACCAATCCAAGGGAGCATGCGAATTCGGTCACTATCCTGCCCAAGATCTTGGATGATTCCAATAGCCTAAAAGGCTAAGTGTAGGTGGTTCCTCTTAATGCATTCCAATTTCACAAACAGAGGACCTTTTTTCCCTTTAATCTTTCTCTTTTATTGTTTTATTTTGTTTTACTTGTTTATTGATTTTTGTAACACCCCATCTCGATCCAATCGTGGTTATCACAACTTATCGCCGTATATACAAACTCTGCAGCGGATTCAAATACATTCCAGGACCTTGCCACGGTCTGACTACAGAATATACCGAACATTAGTACTTACAAGTCTTAACCAAATACATATCCTTCTTTCAATCCCCTCACATCCTATACATCTTACTAACTCAAATTGCCATACGAGTGTACATGCACAACTCGTAGGCCACACTTAACCCATAACGCTTGTACCACATCTTACTCTCGCGACGACCGCCTCCTGACGTTCACCTGTGTAGTAAAAACAGCCCCCAAAGGGGGTCAGCACGAATGCTGGTACGATCCTCTCATGGCCCCCAAGCTAACGTGGCTACGACGACTAATTGTCGATAGCATGGAGGTTGATTAGATGCACAACATAATAGAAGGTGCAATAAACAACAAACCAATTATGAACAATCAAAGTTCAATCACAATGAACGACTTAAATGCGTTCCCTTAATTAGTGAGTCAATTACTTCACTCCTTAAGTTACGTTTCCTCTTAATCTTAGTCCATCCTTATCTTACCTTAATCTTAGTCTTATCTTACTCTTAGAAAACAAACCACTCCTTAAATAGAAATGATTGTATCTTATCTCAATGTTTATTTTTGTCGGGTCAAAAGCGACCCTAGCCAATGAGCTATTAACTCCACTGGTTGAATAAACAACTTATCTTATAATTTAGGATTTAGTGCCTATCGCACCATCTTAATGCCACCTACCTTGGACTGTATGTCCAATGTAGCTGAGCCGCAACCGACCCTAGGCAACAAGTCCGTAGACAGTTCTTAATCGGAAGTCAGATCTGCTATAGATACCGACCCCCTTTTCCTTCATGCATGACCGGAGTCAGTCCCGGGTTCCTCACTCCCCCCTTATGTTCCAGTTAGTAGAAGTTACAAGACAACGTTTGTTGGTTAACCTCTTTCGGTTTATAACAAACTAATATTAGGGAGTGTTCCTTAGTCTCACTCAATTCCTTACTAAACGTTGGTTAGTAAGTTCTCACGGTAAGTTGTTGCTAACAGAGAAATTGTAGGGATAAAACTATATACAAAAATAACAAATAACTAAACCTACAACTCTACTACGGGTAGCAAAATAAAACCTGGTCGGAGTATAGTGTAAATATATTACGACCGAGAGTATCGTACCCAAGGGACTTATAGAAATTAGTCCTAATCCGGGCAAAAGCCTATTCTAAGACAAGGGGGGAAATTGAAATGTTTTCTAATCTAAATAAAACTAACTAACTATGTGGTAATTACAATGAAATTATCCTTGATCCAGGGTATGAAACCATCTAAGCATCAATATGAACTCTAAACATAAACACAGGCCTTCGAATTAACCAACAACTGAACACGCCGGGTGTCCTGCCGGATACCACTTGCACGGCATATTCAAAGACATTGAATATGCCGGACACTGACCACCCGGCAGTGCGTCCGGCATACTCATAATGCATATTCTTTCTCCAGTTTCCGAGTAGAAAACAGAAGACTCATCCCTATTAACAAATCGAGCATATATCATGCCACGAAATGAACAAGGAAATGGGGAAGATGGATTAATTCTCACTCTTACTACTAACCCTTAAGTCATAAGAAGAGAGTAGAAAGACCATTAAGAAGTCTAACCTATCTTACTTGGGACTTGTCTTCCACAAGTAAGAATTGCATGAAGAGAAAAGAGATCAACCTATTCTCTTTCAATAAGAACCTACTCTTAATAAACTTGAAATTATATTAAAGAAATCATATTGTTTACAAGAAGGAATTCATCCCTAACCAAGAATAAGCAAGGAGTTCTACATCTCCATCCACACAACTACAAGAAGAGAATACAAAGGGGAGGGGAATGGTCATAGCCTTAACCCGACAGGATCTTCTTCTTCTTCTTCGCGTGGATGGAACTGTAGAAACTTCATTGGACACCAACAATGGAATGGGGTAAATAGAGATGTGAATGGAGTGTATAGGGGTGTTGAAGTGTGTCAAATTGCTGCCTTCCTCGGCCTATTTATAGGCATTAATTGTGTCTTTGCCGGGCGTCGTGCCGGGTCCCCAATAGCCGGCACACGTGTTAAATGCGCCCAACTGTTAACGGTCGAAACCGTCGATGTCCGTGCGAAACAGTGCTTATGCCGGGCCGGGTAGGAATTACCCGGCATCACACCCGGCAGCGGTTGGAAAACACGTGGATCACATGTGCTGTCGTATGGTCAATCGAGGCGATTTTACACTCATGCCGGATAGCATTTACCCGGCATCACATCCGGCAAGGCTTCTTTCTGTTCTGTACTACCGTGCAGAAACTACCCGGCATGGAGTCCGGCTTCAACTGAACTTTTGCCTAGAAAATCATTCCTTGCACATAAAACTCATAAAAACATAAATCTGTACAAATAATATATTTTAACACATAATAAGCATAAATAACATAATATAACTTTATTTAGATAAATATAATACTAAATCTAGTGCATAAAATATGATAAGTCTGCGGCTTATCAGTTGTGTTAGTTTTCAAACATCACACAACAATACAATAAACATAATGTTCCGGTTGCATGCTTTATCTGGTTTAGTGAGCACACAAAAACAAATAGCACACAAGCCGAGGGACACCTCGTTAGCAAGCAGGTCACAAGAAGAACTGTACCGTTCACCGTTGGTCGTTCGGTAACTTACTCTCCTCTGGAGTCGAAATTCTCAAACCCTAAAACATTCATTCAATTTTAGGTTGTTAATTACTTATCCAATAAAGCTAACTTACTTAACTCACTTAGTCACTAATGATCCCCATCTAACACCACTTAAGTCTTATAAACTTAATCTTAAGTGAATCACTTCTCCTCTCACCTTATACTTATTCACCCACTTAATTATCATTGTTACCCACCAAACATGTCTTAAACAACCTTATATTATCATTACATATCAATCCCCACCATTAGATATCATTTCCTAACCTTAAACAAATTTTTTGGTCAAAACAGCACGTTGTCCGAACTTGCGTCCGGACTTCCCAAGTTCGGACACTGTTCGAGGCCAAACCCGAAAATAGAGATAGGTGTGTTCGAACTTCCAAATTCGGACGGTAGTTCGGACACTGGTTGAAGCTCAGGAGACTTACGCGCAACAGGGCATGTCCGAACGTCCATGTTCGGACGGTAGTTCGGACGTGCCCAAAACTTCATATTCTATACCTTTAAACACTTACTCCTTTCTTGCAAAAATGCCCAACTCTTCCACAAGTGTCCCATTATGTCTTAATACTATATAGGCACTTAAACTCACCTTAGAACATCCTCTAAAACCTCCTTAACCATTTTCTCAATCCTTACAAGAATTCCTAACACTTGTTACTTATATCCTTATTTTTCCAACATGTAATGTTTTTGTCTAAAACTCTAACTATTCAAGGTGTTTCCTTCCCAATCATTATAATTTCTCCCTAAGCATTATTGCATCCCCTCTTTGCTTGCTAAATCTTCCAAGGTTATCTTGCATGTCCACGCACAATTCCTTTCTTTTTCCTTTTGCTACTCATCAACCTAAACTCATGAACTTACCTATGCATTTCTCCCCATCTTCTTAGCACCTTAACCTTGTTCTTCTTTACCTTAACTATCCTACACCCTCCTTGGACATTTCCATCTCCTTTTACTCAACTTACTCACCATTCTCATGATCATTCGCTCTTTTTACATTCCTAGTCATTTTCCTTGACATTTGACAACATTCTCCCACACCTTTCTCTCTCTCCTTCACCTAAGTCCACTCATTACCATCTAAACTAAACCTCATTAGTCCACTACTAGCATCATCACACTTACACAAGCTTCTCAAACTCTCATTGTTATATTTCCTAATTCATACCTAAATTATCTTAAAGCATTATACACCTTCTCCTCCAAATTTGCACAAGTCTTACCATTTCTCTTTCCATGACTTTGGTGTGTTCAATACACCCGTCTAAACTCTAATTCCTCCTAGACAACTCTAGGCCATCCTAAAGCTCAAGACCTACTTAGTTAACTCACTTCCACTCAATATCCTCTTCATGCTCCCTAGTAAACCCTAGGGCACATTAACTCACCGCCGCCACTTAAACGCTTCGTTTTCTATTCAAATTTCGCCATAGCTTCTCTAGTATTTTATCATGCCCAAATGCATTGTTTTCCTCATTCAACCAACTCACACACACCAAGTCCTTTCTCATCTTATTTTCTCACCACAGATCAACTTATTCACAATAAACTCAATATAGTGCAATAACCTTAAATTGCATAGCACTAAGGCTCTTAAATGACATGGCTCTTAGGCCCTTAAATGACATGGATTTAAACACTGAATTTCCCACATATAAAGCTTTCAACCTGCAAATACACCCATCAATCTCATAGTAGTTATAATGCTCTTAGAATCCATCCTAAACTTATCTTATCAACTCATTCCCATTGGTCCTTAATCACAAGTTCATAAGCTTGTTTAAATTCTTTTTCCTAGGTTATATAACCCATTACACAATGTAAGATCTAAGCCACACTAGTACTTATTTAAATACCATCCCTTAAAACTTAAACCACCCTTAGGTAAGCATTTTACCTTGTTTTCCCCAAGCTTATCTTAACTTCCTCCTTAGACCTCCTTCATGGATGAATCTCGGCCACCATTGAATTTCCTTTGCCAATGTTCTAATCAATATTCAATGACTCTAATGAGTACTAGACAACACAACCTTAAGGAATAAACCTAGGTTAAAAATGTGTTCTAAGGTATAAAAGTGGATGATTACCTTTGAAGTCTCAAAGTAGACTTGGGCATTGAATGAAAGAGGACCTCCACTAGTCCTTGGTGAATAAAACGAGCTAGAATCAAGGCATAAAAACAAGGTGTCTTAAGAGGCAATTTTCGGCCATGTAGAAAAAAATGAAGGGAAGTTTATTTTTCTTCCACTTTTATTACCTTGGATGAATGGAGAACCAAAAGAGCTCTTCAAACTTGAATTTCCTCCATCAATGGAGTTTTCTCTTGGCACCTAAATGGAGCTTTGAAGGATTTGAAAAGATAGAAAGGAGGGCCTTGACTTAACTAAGACAAATATGCAATTTGTTTTGGATTTGGAGCTTGGAGTTGCATTTGGCAAGTGAATGAAGGTGAGGAGCCATGGATGGAGCTTCATGTTTTCCTTGGAAGAGAAGAGGAAGAAGAAACCGATGGAATGAAGAGAATAAAGAGAGAGAAGAAGAAAAGTAGCTTATAAGGAGATATTTGTTTTATAAAGCAAATAGTAACTTTACTTATTTCCCTCTTTTTTTCTTAAGTTGGATGACTCATGTGGTGACTCACCACTCTCAAAAATTGGCCCCCTTGTTAAATAAGGGCATTTTTGGCCTTTGTTGACCAATTAACTAAACTAAGTTGACTAAAGACTAAACTAGGCACTATTTGGCACTGTTCACAAATTAGTGCACATAATTGTGAAATTTTTGATTTCCCATTGATTTAGACTTCCTAATGTGATAATAAGTAGTACACATGTTAATTAAAGAGTAATGATGGACATTTAGCCACTCAAAACTCATTTACAAGACAATTTTTTCAAAAATGTGCTTTAAGACTTCTTAAAGCACATTTTGTGTTTTAACTTGTTTTTAATCTTGGTTTTCTTTGGTAATTGGTTTAAAATGACCATTAGAATATTACTAAGGTCTTAGCATGATTTTTGGGTACTCACCCAAGTCTCTCCAAGCTTAGAGCACATTTTTGCCCTAATTGCCCTTAAGGCATTTTCTTGTGTTTTCCTTGGTTTAAATTGTCTACCAATCATTCTAATCATATTTTTAGCCTTACTACATCATAATTTGATGTTTACTTAGCATACTTAGGTTTGGGGTATTTCAATCTACCCCCTTAAATGGACTTTGTCCCCAAAGTTCCCATGCATCTTATCTTATTAGAATACCTCATTCCATAGATCATATAGATCATACTTATGTATACTTAAACTCATTGAATCATTAGATCCACCATATGCTTATACTTAAATATCACACAACATGCTTAAGCATGTATAACACTCAAAATTCCCTTTATTTCTTTGATGATTAAGACAATCACATAACTTTCCAACGTATTCTCCCATGTCACCGGTCCGTAGACAATGGCTCATTCGTCCTCATCACCATGGGCCAGAATAAAACACTCTGCTCTCCCCATGTCACCGGTCCGAAGACAAGGCTCGTGCGTCCTCGACTTCATGGGCGAGACTCAGTAAAAAGGTAATCCTTTTTACGAGGTCATGTGAGGAATAATTCCTCTAATTAAAAATACAATCAACTCCAATTTCGTTTTATACCAACGCCTCTATCCTAGCGTGATTTAATTGTGACCACTGGTAGGGAGTTTCAAGAATCATCCAACCCTGATGTGATCAGCATCAGTGTTGGACTATCCTTCCACCCCAATTTGTGTTCGGTTTCCCTTGATCCCTAGAAAATCAAGTTCCACCTCCCACGTCATTTTCAAACATCAAATAATTCACTCATTTCCAATTTTCTATCTTTTAGTTTTTCTAATCATAATCAATACATCTCCAAGGTGTGGACTTAGTCCATCAATCATTCCCAGTTCGTCTCTTAGTACTTACCTCAAGGCTCTCATAGCTACTAAGTTCTATATCAGTCTCATACCAACTCTCACCGTCTTATACCTCATAGTGTTATCTTATTCTTATCTCACACATACTTCCATATCAACTCATATCTCATATATTCCTTATTCCTTAAGTCTCCTTAATCCTCTTCCTTAATTCTCTTAACTTGTACTCACACCGGAGTTAACAAGATAGGTACTTAATATGTATGGTATTCACATCTTCTGTGCGCAAGAACCATGCTTAATCTCAAAATGTTTATATAAAACAAATTCTTAAATTATTTTGTGCTATGCACACCGTAGTTTATGTACTCATACACAAACATACGCTAAGCGGTTTTCGCTCTACCCCCCTTAAAATGGATTATGCCCATGTAATCAGTACTATATCATTCTTGAACATAAGTTCAAGATGTCTAATTCTCACCAAGCATTCTAGCTTCCATGTCATCTATCTCACTTATAATTGGATCAAAGGGTCATAACTATGTTAATGGCTTAGTCTCTGTATCGAGGATTCCAAACGGTACTTATACCATTTTCTTAACTTAGTTTGGTCTAATCTCAAAGTACTGACCTGCTGGCTTCCGCTGCGCGACTCTGATAGTCTTAAGCCTAACTGGCTTTCTTATTCTTCATAGTATTGTATATCCTTGTGCCTCCTTAAGGTTTAAAAATATTGGTCTCTCAGTGGACACATGTTATCTTTTTATACACATGGGCTTAATGAGTTGTAACTCGTCTATCCAGTCTCCCTGGAGATTTAATGTTTGTATCTTAGTGTTTTGTCAAGCGTCTAAATCGTTCTTTCCAACTGACCTTGGTTGAGGATTATTCTTAACCTGAAACTACTATTTAGTGCTTAATGCGCTTTACAGTTTAATCTCTAATGTCTTAAGTCATGTCCAATGTGTGTGCTTAACAATCCGTGCTCTTCGCACTTCATAGTCCTTAATTATTTGTTCTCTGATTCCTTTGTGTTGTTGGTTCAACTGAATTCTTCTCTTCGACTGTTTGTGTGTAGTAGCTGCTCCTGTCTGATCTTGCGTCGTCGTCCGTGGTACGGAGTCGACTACTTCCCGTGTTCCTTACACCACTCGTTTACATGCATGGGGTACCTTACTGGTACATTACTACTTACCCGACTAACTCATAAATGAGTGTGTCAGGCCTGCAAGCCCCTATGGGGTGCAGTAGTCCCACGTCTCGTTTTAGTAAACTCGTAATGTTTGTCACACGTTTAGCTATTGCTAATTATGAAGTATTCTGTTGTCGATCTCCTCTTTCATCGTCCCATAATAACACTTATTGTTCTTCTTGAACTTAATCAAGGAAAATCCATTTACTATGTCCTTGGGTATTGTATGCTCTAGTTCTTTCTGTATCCCGTACTGATTCGGTCTCTTAGTGACTGAGGTCTCTTTCCATAGAGCCTCTTATCTTCTTTCTCATATTTGTTCTACTAGGAATGCACTTCCAGTTCCTTAAGGAATGGGTAGTGTGCTTCCTGTGAAATCTTACCTAACCCGGTCCAGACTACTGGCATCAATGCATAGTTCGTCTACCATCTTATTTCCTTACTTATGCTGGTCTTAACTTATAAATCTAATTGCCTCAGTGTCAATATTTGACGGCTCATACATAACGGTCGCTTTACCGCGCACCATGACTTAATCCCCTCATATAAATATTGTACTCACGACCACTACTACCGTGGTAGTTGGCCTTTACTCTGTTGCCCATTGATGGTGCAACTCCTTACTCATTTATTCTAACATCTTATCTTATATTCAATTCCTTCCTGGTGTAAACACGCTAGGGTTTCTTTAATTCCGGTGTTTGGCAGTTGCCGTACCGTGTTTGTAAAATGGTTGACTCTTAATATGAAGGTGTTCTGCTTCAATCTCAGATTCGTAAGTAGGCTAATTTCTCTCGCATTCTTTCATCCTTATGATGTTGTTTACCATGTAATTTAACCGGCTACTGAAGAAGTCATTTGTTTAATCACTAGCTCTTCTGAGCATTGGTCACTTGACGTGCCATACTGTGCATTCACAATGTCTCTCTTTAAGGATTACTGATTCCTAAATCCTGGGTGCTGGATATGAGGTCTGTCTCTGCAGCCTTCCCTACTACTGAAGTGTATCTGGTATGTTCTAAGGTAATCTCAAGGTTTACAGTTAGTGTATTACATCTCTAATAAGTGAAAGCCTCTTTTTTTGATGGGTTTATTCCCACTCATGGCCTGACAACAAGGAGAGGTATCCCCACCTTAAAAGGCATGGTTCGTTCTCTGCCCCTGCCAATGTACTATCTCATTATCCTCATTGGTGCCTTTCCTGGCAATATTCTCCACAATCTAAGTTATAAGTTTGGTAACCGTTCATATCTACGAATTGTAGTTCCTTTGTGGCTTAAATAAGCTCTCTTACAACTTACTATGCATCGGGCTCTGATGTGGTTAACATCTTTGGCTCGTAGGCTCTTAGTGCTTAATGCCTCAGTCCATTACTTGTACTCTTATTCATCTGTAGGTCATCCTTTTAGGTTTTTGTTTCTTTGGACATTATCCACCGTTAGGTTACATATTGAATGTAGTATCGGGTTTCATGGTAAGTTGCTGCATCCTGCTTCCTGCTATGGAAGTTTATTCAGGTGATCAGAGTTACTTAGTGTCTTTGACAATACTGTCGTTTTACTAGACTTATGTCTTTTAGCAAATAAGGCTAAGTTCGTATTAGGCGTTTGCCTTATGGTGTCCAAGTCGGATATCATCCTGTCATCCTATGCTTCCATCTCAACGCTTCGTTCAACTTCCGTTGACTACGCCACCCGTTGATGATTGTTCACACTTGGGTGTTAATGAGTTAGGCAAATAGTATTAGCTGTCATTCATCAGTTTGTTCGGCTCGACTATGCCCGCTCTGTGGGGGTAGTCCTCTGAGCTTTCCTCTGTGGGAATCGTATGTCCTTAACCCTTGGTAGGTTATAACTTAAGTTTAGTCCCTCTGTCCTTGTTTTCTGGCTTTCCAACATCTTCATTGAAGTATGCTTATTACTGGTATTCTCAGTGATCAATCTGGGAGTCTTATCCCATTCTTGTTGAATGTTTTATGTCGGTGGTCTCCATTGTATTCCGTAATGCATTCCTTGTACGTTATCACCTACGTAGTGTTTTGCTCGCATTACTGAGCAATCTCTTATGTTTTCCTCTCGGGGTTTGGGATTGATGTTCTTACCGCATTGTCAGTTGTTGTTTAAGTAGGTTGTACCGTTGTTAATATTTATATCATTTAGTATTTTGTTGAAGTTCAGTTCCCTACTGACTGGTGTATCCACTCATCTCATCATGGTCAGGCCGTCGGGCCTTTCCAAGGTCTTACTCTTCTGTTCTTATGGATTTACAATCCGGTATTAGTGTGTACTACAACTGTAGTGTTCTGTTATCTCGCCATGATGGGTTTCCATGTAGCTTAACCGTAGTAGCACTTGCTATGGCAAGTGCGCCATGCAAGATGGGCTACCGGTACTGCGTGCGTCGGTAGTGGTACTTCCACCTGATCTTTTTATATCTTTGGTAGTCCTCGGGACTCCTTCGATGTTCTTCTGTTTTGGATAACTAGCCATCCGGCAGTTTCCTGTTGTTTTGACTGTACTGTCGTTTGCCAGGGCATTCCTCTTGTTTTGAGGGAACCCCTCGTTACTTACTTATGTCTTAATCCTCGCTCCCATCTCCACGCATTTTGTCGTGATTACTAAGTAATGGTTCTCCCTTAGGCACTACATCGTAGTCCTATTCCGGTATACAGTAGTACCCGTTGTTATCGTCGCCTGCGCTATGTCGGCCAGAATTTATAACCTTCCTCGTTGTATGGGGTTAGGAGTTCCCGTTTCTAACTAGTCCTTCCAGTAATCTTAACTCTTATGCTTGGTATTATCCCACTGTTATGCTCATTCGGACCACTGTCCGGTACCCATGTCAATTCCCTTTTCCTATCCATTGCACTCGTAGTGTTTTTCTTATCATTGGTATAGCGGGTTATTTCGACTGCGTAGCATGTCGACCCATGTTGCCGATAATTTCCATTCTCTTACTGATAGAATTCCATTGGTAGCGCCTGTTTCACTGATGTGCTCCATTAGAATGTTCAAGTTCTCATAAACTGTTGTTCAACAAGATGTTTCTCGTATTGCTTACTGTTAACTAACTACCAGATCGGGTTTTCCCGAGTAAGAGAAGGCTTTCTTCTCTCTGGCATTTGTTCCCCATAATTCAAGCAAGGGATGTGGAGGGCGGGTCTAGGTACTATGGATATGGTAAACACCGGGAAGTCCTGACTAACGCACCTCTCACTCTATCTCTCAACCCTTAACCCATAACTCAATCTCAACCTCAGTATTCTCCTAAGTTCGGTAATTCTTGTCTTCAGAGCGTAACTACACTCTGATACCACTTTTTGTAACACCCCATCTCGATCCAATCGGGGTTATCACAAACTTATCGCCGTATATACAAACTCTGCAGCGGATTCAAATACATTCCAGGACCTTGCCACGGTCTGACTACAGAATATACCGAACATTAGTACTTACAAGTCTTAACCAAATACATATCCTTCTTACAATCCCCTCACATCCTATACATCTTACTAACTCAAATTGCCATACGAGTGTACATGCACAACTCGTAGGCCACACTTAACCCGTAACGCTTGTACCCTATCTTACTCTCGCGACGGCCGCCTCCTGACGTTCACCTGTGTAGTAAAAACAGCCCCCAAAGGGGGTCAGCACGAATGCTGGTACGATCCTCTCATGGCCCCCAAGCTAATGTGGCTACGACGACTAATTGTCGATAGCATGGAGGTTGATTAGATGCACAACATAATAGAAGGTGCAATAAACAACAAACCAATTATGAACAATCAAAGTTCAATCACAATGAACGACTTAAATGCGTTCCCTTAATTAGTGAGTCAATTATTTCACTCCTTAAGTTACGTTTCCTCTTAATCTTAGTCCATCCTTATCTTACCTTAATCTTAGTCTTATCTTACTCTTAGAAAACAAACCACTCCTTAAATAGAAATGATTGTATCTTATCTCAATGTTTATTTTTGTCGGGTCAAAAGCGACCCTAGCCAATGAGCTATTAACTCCACTGGTTGAATAAACAACTTATCTTATAATTTAGGATTTAGGTGATTCTACCGCACCATCTTAATGCCACCTACCTTGGACTGTATGTCCAATGTAGCTGAGCCGGCAACCGACCCTAGGCAACAAGTCCGTAGACAAGTCCTTAATCGGAAGTCGGATCTGCTATAGATACCGACCCCCTTTTCCTTAGCATGCATGACCGGAGTCAGTCCCGGGTTCCTCACTCCCCCCTTAAGTTCCAGTTAGTAGAAGTCTCAAGACAACGTTTGTGGGTTAACCTCTTTCGGTTTATAACAAACTAATATTAGGGAGTGTTCCTTAGTCTCACTGAATTCCTTACTAAACGTTGGTTAGTAAGTTCTCACGGTAAGTTGTGTTAGTTTTCAAACATCACACAACAATACAATAAACATAATGTTCCGGTTGCATGCTTTATCTGGTTTAGTGAGCACACAAAAACAAATAGCACACAAGCTGAGGGACACCTTAGCAAGCAGGTCACAAGAAGAACTGTACCATTCACCGTTGGTCGTTCGGTTGCTTACTCTCCTCTGGAGTCCAAATTCTCAAACCCTAAAACATTCATTCAATTTTAGGTTGTTAATTACTTATCCAATAAGCTAACTTACTTAACTCACTTAGTCACTAATGATCCCCATCTAACACCACTTAAGTTCTTATAAACTTAATCTTAAGTGAATCACTTCTCCTCTCACCTTATACTTATTCACCCACTTAATTATCATTGTTACCCACCAAACATGTCTTAAACAACCTTATATTATCATTACATATCAATCCCCACCATTAGATATCATTCCCTAACCTTAAACAAAGTTTTTGGTCAAAACAGCACCTTGTCCGAACTTGTGTCCGGACTTCCCATGTTCGGACACTGTTCGAGGCTAAACACGAAAATAGAGATAGGTGTGTCCGAACTTCCAAATTCAGACGGTAGTTCGGACACTGGTCGAAGCTCAGGAGACTTACGCGCAACAGGGCATGTCCGAACGTCCATGTTCGGACGGTAGTTCGGACGTGCCCAAAACTTCATTTTCTATACCTTTAAACACTTACTCCTTTCTTGCAAAAATTCCCAACTCTTCCACAAGTGTCCCATTATGTCTTAATACTATATAGGCACTTAAACTCACCTTAGAACATCCTCTAAAACCTCCTTAACCATTTTCTCAATCCTTACAAGAATTCCTAACACTTGTTACTTATATCCTTATTTTTCCAACATGTAATTTTTTTGTCTAAAACTCTAACTATTCAAGGTGTTTCCTTCCCAATCATTATAATTTCTCCCTAAGCATTATTGCATCCCCTCTTTGCTTGCTAAATCTTCCAAGGTTATCTTGCATGTCCATGCACAATTCCTTTCTTTTTCCTTTTGCTACTCATCAACCTAAACTCATGAACTTACCTATGCATTTCTCCCATCTTCTTAGCACCTTAACCTTGTTCTTCTTTACCTTAACTATCCTACACCCTCCTTGGACATTTCCATCTCCTTTTACTCAACTTACTCCCATTCTCATGATCATTCGCTCTTTTACATTCCTAGTCATTTTCCTTGACATTTGACAACATTCTCCCACACCTTTCTCTTCCTTCACCTAAGTCCACTCATTACCATCTAAACTAAACCTCATTAGTCCACTACCAGCATCATCACACTTACACAAGCTTCTCAAAACTCATTGTTATATTTCCTAATTCATACCTAAATTATCTTGAAGGATTATACACCTTCTCCTCCAAATTTGCACAAGTCTTACCGTTCCTCTTACCATGACTTTGGTGTGTTCATACACCCGTCTAAACTCTAATTCCTCCTAGACAACTCTAGGTCATCCTAAAGCTCAAGACCTACTTAGTTAACTCATTTCCACTCAAATTCCTATTCATGCTCCCTAGTAAACCCTAGGGCACATTAACTCACCACCGCCACTTAAACCCTTTGTTTTCTATCAAATTTCGCCATAGCTTCTCTAGTATTTTATCATGCCCAAATGCATTGTTTTCCTCATTCAACCAACTCACACACCAAGTCCTTTCTCATCTTATTTTCTCACCCAGATCAACTTATTCACAACAAACTCAATATAGTGCAATAACCTTAAATTGCATAGCACTAAGGCTCCTAAATGACATGGCTCTTAGGCCCTTAAATGACATGGATTTAAACACTAAATTTCCCACATATAAAGCTTTCAACCTGCAAATACACCCATCAATCTTATAGTAGTTATAATGCTCTTAGAATCCATCCTAAACTTATCTTATCAACTCATTCCCATCGGTCCTTAATCACAAGTTCATAAGCTTGTTTACATTCTTTTTACTAGGTTATATAACCCATTACACAATGTAAGCTCTAAGCCACACTAGTACTTATTTAAATACCATCCCTTAAAACTTAAACCACCCTTAGGTAAGCATTTTACCTTGTTTTCCCTAAGCTTATCTTAACTTCCTCCTTAGACCTCCTTCATGGATGAATCTCGGCCACCATTGAATTTCCTTTGCCAATGTTCTAATCAATATTCAATGACTCCAATGAGTACTAAACAACACACTAACCTTAAGGAATAAAACCTAGGTTAAAAATGTGTTCTAAGGTATAAAAGTGAATGATTACCTTTGAAGTCTCAAAGTAGACTTGGGCATTGAATGAAAGAGGACCTCCACTAGTCCTTGGTGAATAAAACGAGCTAGAATCAAGGCATAAAAACAAGGTGTCTTAAGAGGCAATTTTCGGCCATGTAGAAAAAATGAAGGGAAGTTGATTTTTCTTCCACTTTCATTATCTTGGATGAATGGAGAACCAAAAGAGCTCTTCAA
This sequence comes from Limonium bicolor, assembly GCA_023374045.1. NCBI lineage: Eukaryota > Viridiplantae > Streptophyta > Magnoliopsida > Caryophyllales > Plumbaginaceae > Limonium > Limonium bicolor. The sequence continues at coordinate 320,894,342 of CM041778.1, read as the reverse complement.
ACTTGACTTTCCTCCATCAATGGAGTTTTCTCTTGGCACTGAAATGGAGCTTTGAAGGATTTGAAAAGATAGAAAGGAGGGCCTTGACTTAACTAAGACAAATATGCAATTTGTTTTGGATTTAGAGCTTGGAGTTGCATTTGGCAAGTGAATGAAGGTGAGGAGCCATGGATGGAGCTTCATGTTTTCCTTGGAAGAGAAGAGGAAGAAGAAACCGATGGAAAGAAGAGAATAAAGAGAGAGAAGAAGAAAAGTAGCTTATAAGGAGATATTTGTTTTATAAAGCAAATAGTAACTTTACTTATTTCCCTCTTTTTTTCTTAAGTTGGATGACTCATGTGGTGACTCACCACTCTAAAAAATTGGCCCCCTTGTTAAATAAGGGCATTTTTGGCCTTTGTTGACCAATTAACTAAACAAAGTTGACTAAAGACTAAACTTGGCACTATTCACAAATTAGTGCACATAATTGTGAAATTTTTGATTTCCCATTGATTTAGACTTCCTAATGTGATACTAAGTAGTACACATGTTAATTAAAGAGTAATGATGGACATTTAGCCACTCAAAACCCATTTACAAGACAATTTTTTCAAAAATGTGCTTTAAGACTTCTTAAAGCACATTTTATGTTTTAACTTGTTTTCAAGCTGATTTTCTTTGGTAATTGGTTTAAAAAGACCATTAGAATATTAATAAGGTCTTAGCATGATTTTTGGGTACTCACCCAAGTCTCTCCAAGCTTAGAGCACATTTTTGCCCTAATTGCCCTTAAGGCATTTTCTTGTGTTTTCCTTGGTTTAAATTGTCTACCAATCATTCTTAGGCATATTTTTAGCCTTACTACATCATAATTTGATGTTTACTTAGCATACTTAGGTTTGGGGTATTTCATTTTTGGTCAGTTATTCTTCTACTTTAGTTTCTTACTAAAAAAAATGTTTTTGCACTTTTTCCTTCGTGTTTTGAACACTGGGGACAGTGTTCCTGCCAAGTGTAGGGCAGGGATCACCCTTAAAAAAATAACAAGTTTTTATTTATAATATGCATAAGTTGTGAGTTTATTCAATGTTTTACTAAACTTTTTGCATATTTTTGATTGAGATAAGATTAGGAATGACTAAATGCTTATTCTCTCAAGAGGTAAGCTTTCTAATGACTTGTAGATTCTTGTTTTTAACTTCTTGATTCTTTTTATTTAACATAAGTACATGATCTTTCTCCTGATTCGTTCCTTTATGTACTTCTGGGTATTTGTTTCTTTTCTTTTCAAATTGTGAAAAATCTTTTGGGTGAAAATCTTAAAAAGGGTTTTTGTGAAAAAATAAAGAAGAAGAAAAAAAACATGCAAAAAAAAGAAAAAAATATATCTTCTTCCAAAGGAAAATCATCATATTCCTTGAGGTTGAAAAAGTGCCTCAGAATAAAAGCAAGAAACGAAGTTTTCCTTTTGTTTTTCTCCTAAATTCCCGTTCTTCAATGCAAAAAAACATGGTTGATTCAGAAACCCTTGCAAAATAGGGCTGAACATAAAAACCATGATGAGGTCTTGGCCACATTCAGAAACTCTTGAAAAATATAGCTGAATGATGGAAACCGGAAAAAGGAGAGTTTACAAATCCCTTATGCAAAATAGCCCAAAAGTTATTGATCGGTTTTGAAATTCTTTATTTTATACCCATTAGTATGTTTCTGATGGATAAGGATGATTAAGTGATACTTGTGAAATAGAGTCATAGACTTGAGAATATTTATCTAATTGTCATTCTAAAGTCTATCTGTTTTGTGCATAAGTAATTACTCCTTTCTAATCTAATTTTGTTCAAGGACTAGCAAAAGGTAAGTGTAGAGCCTTGATAAGCCGCAGACTTATCATATTTTATGTGCTAGATTTAGTATTATATTTATCTAAATAAGGTTTAATATATGTATTTATATTATATTTATGTATTAAAGTGTATTATTAGTTCAGTCTTATGTGTGTATGTGTTTTGTGTACAAGGAATGATTTTCTAGGCAAAAGTTCAAGTGATGCTGGACTCCATGCCGGGTTAATCCTGCACGGCACGAGCATAGATCAGAAAGAGGCTTTACCAGATACGATGCCGGGTAGATCCCATCCGGCATAAGTGAAGAGTCACCACGGTTGACCAAACGATGGCTGTTATTGACCGTTGGTGATTAGGCTGGTGCCGGGTATGATGCCGGGTATCTCCTACCCGGAATATACACTGTTTCGCACGGAATTAGCGGTTTTGACCGTTAACAATTGGGCACATTTTCCACATGTGCCGGCTACTGACGATCCGGCACGATGCCCGGCAAGAGGCATATTGAAGCCCTATAAATAGGTCGAGAGTCTACATCATTTGACACACTTCAACATCACATTATACTCTATTCACACACCAATTTCCGCCCACATTCCACTGTTGGTGTCCAAGGCATTTCTACGGATCCATCCACGAAGAAGAAGAGAAGCTTTCCTTTTCGGGTTAAGGCTTTGATCAATCTCCTTCTCCCTTATGTATTTCTTCCTTATTTGGAGTGGATGGTGAAGTAGAGATCCTTGTTAAGGTTTGGTTAGGGATGAGTTATTCCTTCTAAACACTTTGATCATTCAATATATATATATTTCCAAGTTTTACTAAGATTCAGATCTTTATATAAGGCGGAATAAGATTGCAATTTGTTCTCCTTTCTTCTAAATTCTACTAGAGGTTCAAAAGACAAAGGTATTTTTGGTTAAGGAATCTTAGTGGTCTGTCACCGTTGTTAGATGTAGAGGTGTAGATGACAACACCGAAAGAGTTGAATAACCTTATCCATTTTCATTATTTCAGTCGAATACTGACGAGAGATTGTTGGGTTCGAATTTGGATAGTGAGTCCTTGTTTTCGGGGTTCGAAACTGGGATAGAAATTCACATTATGTTCTTACCGGGTCTAATGCCGGGTTGGTTATGTCCGGCATATTCAACGTCTTTGAATATCTCGTGCATAAAATATCCGGCAGGATATCAGGCACGTTCATTTGTTTGGGTGATTTCAGAAACTTGTTATGTATTAAATGTTCATAGTGGCACGTAGGGTTGATCTAGTCTCGAATCATACATTTAGATAGATTTTATTTAGTTTCCTTAGTTAGAATCCATATTTAATTTTCCCTCCCTTGTTATAGAATAGGTAATTACCGGGATTATGACTAGTTTTCTATAAGTCCCTTGGGTTCGATACTCTCGGTCGTAATATATTTACACTATACTCCGACCGGGTTTTATTTGCTACCCGTAGTAGAGTTGTAGGATTAGTTTATTATTTTATTGTTTTTGTATATAGTTTTCCCTATAATTTTCCTTTTAGCACACAACGGAAATATTCTACAAGTCGGTGTTATCGCCATTAGTCACCCACGTGACTAACAGGCATACGAAATTGCAGACTGTTTAGAATCTGAGTGGTTATATGGGTATATTAACATAAAATAATAAAAGAAAAGAAATTAAAACTCAAAATAAACATCGGGCTGCAAACAAAATCCCGGTCGTGGTAGTATAGTGAAAATGTAAGCGACCGGATATCGAACCGCGGGACTAATGTACATATTATAGTACCTAAGCGTGTCACTAAAAGGGGGGATTAATTGACTTGTTTTTATAAATAAAAGAAAAGATAAAATAAACTAAATTAACAGATAAACTAAACGGGACTCTGGTTCAGATTAATATTATCTGCTCTTTCATGCTATTCCTACTGGTTTAATTATAATTGTCTGGCAAAATTCCTTTTTTAAAATATCTTAAGGACTAAGTCATAGCCTCATAAGAACTCGTTTACCAGAAATGCCCGGTCAATCAGGCTTCGAACACTCTTATGTAAACGGACGTTAAATTCGAGGAAATATAATTGCATCTGAAAATACTAACCCATTAAATCATAATAGAGCTTTCTCCAGATTTACGGTTTAATCAACCTATCTATTTATCACCTGGTCTGATCAAAATAGACTTAGCAAGCAGTTTAATAAATTCGCGAGATCTATTAAAAAGGTGAGAGAAGAGCTTTAAGCGTAACAAACTTCATTAAATTAAAACCAGTAAAAACATTGCATAATTAATACAGAAAATAATAATTATTCCCAAAGCATACATAAACTAGCCTAACATATTAAATAGATAGACAGAGACAAGAGTAACAGAAATCATCGTAATCACTCCGTCTCACTCTGCTATTTTGTGTACGGGCTAGAGGTGAATTTTGGTGGAATGTAAAATAAATAAAATGAAGAAGCGGGAGATTAGAGATGAAGATGAACGGGTGAGTGAAGGTGAAGTGATACGGAGATGGAATGAAATTATGAATTGGAACTCCAGAGGAACCACGGACAGAACCTCTGGAAGGACAATTGGTAAGGAAGAATGAAGCTCGTATTTATAGAGGAAAAAGAACAGAGGCAGCTCATCAGCTTCACTGATTGTGTTCGTTGATTGCAGTGCTCGTTGATTGCAGGTTCACTGATTGCAGGGGACAGGGACAACGCGTCAGTAAATTGAGGTAGGCGCCGTCCCAAGTTGCAGAGCGAGTCGGCGAAGATAACTGGTATTAAATCATGACCGCATGAAAAACAGGCGGTTGCCTTTGTTTTTGACCGCCTATATTCAGGCGGTTCTTCATGTCTTAACCGCCCCATTTTTGGGCGGTTCTCTCTTGGTTGCTTCATTTGTGTGTGAACCGCCCCATTTTGGGCGGTTGCATGCAATTCATGCATGCACACTTCTTCCTCACGTGATCAATTAAAATACCTTATAAACATATGTATGTTTTAGGTATTTTTCCTACAATTTAAAAAATAAAAATACATCAGTAAATACATAACATATTTATAGGAAAAACCCTAGATAAGTGAGAAACATTACTAAAAATGCTATAATTATTAAGGTGATTAAATCCTAAAAAGTCTATAACAGTAAAAATTACTAACTAAATTGATACTAATTACAGGTGAAACTACCTAAAAAACTAGTTTAACACTTATCAGAAATCCCCTAGTTTCTAGCTACGGCCTGATAGACCCGAATATACGAACATAAGTATTACAAAGCGTTAGCCAAAATATAACGAGTCTCAAGTATTCGTACCACTAACATTAGTTACTACAATTTCGCTATCTACAGACGTGTGTACATGCACATCTCGTATGACAAAAAGAAACCCCCAAGGGCGTCTAACCGCTCCTACTCTCAGGATGAGTCGTCTTTTACCTCTTACCTGAAAAATTAATATGAATGCCCCTAGGGGCTCAGCACCTTCGCTGGTATGATTAACGTGCAACCCACAAGCTAACGGGCTACACATGACTATTTTGTCAGATACATGGAGTTGATTTATCATACAAACAATAATAGAAGTACAATAAAACACACACGCAATCATATGAAATACCATAGATCAACACATTGAACGACGAATGGACGTTCCTTAAGTAAGTGAGTTAGATTTTTAGCTCGTTAAGTTGAGAATTATTTAATTCTCATATTCAACTCATCTCAAATATGTCAAACAGTTCTTTAATTAGATTTGGTTGTTCCTCATTCCATTGTTTATTTGGTCGGGTCAAAAGTAGCCCTAGCCAATGAGCTATTTACTCATTGGGTTAAAATAAACACTAGGTCTTAAATTGGGATTTAGGAGATCCCCACACCATCTTTAAATCTGGCCTCCCATTTTTTTGAACTATAATCCAAAGTGGTCGAGTCTGTTGTCAAACTCTAGGGACAAGTCAAAAGATGAGTCTCCAATGGAAGACGGAATGATACAGATATCGACCTCCTTCTTAACAGCAGACCGGAGTCAGTCCGGATTCCTCAACCCCAAGTTCCGGGTTAGTAGATGTAACACCCCCAAACACTGGCCTAGGAGTTAGGGTATTACACGCCGCGTATTATTACATAATAACGCAAGGCTCTAATAAACGAACTTAAACAGATAGTCAAATAAGGCCCAAACGGAATACTTAAATAAAGTATAAAACAAGAGAGTTTAAAACATCCCCAAAAGTCATTACAGAACCCACCAAACTAATATCAGAAGCGAAACTAACAAAGAGGCCAAAGGCTCAAATCAAATACAAAGTCTCAAGAGAAGCTAAAAACAAAGCAACAAAACTCCAGAAGCTGAGGGGAGCGATCCTCGCTAATCAATCTGCAAAAGCGTTTAGAAGTAGGGGAATGAGCACACAACTATGCCCAGTAGATGACCAACTTCATCAACCAGCATGCTCAAAACATTTACAGAATGTTATCAAATCAGAAGGAGTCAAGAGCCCACAAATATATCAGAAATCAGAAACAGAAGTCCAATCATAAAGGACTAAACAGAGCAGAAGCTGACAGAAGCAGAAAACAGAGTGGGACACTAGCGATCACAGCATACAGACAGAACGAGCAACCAGCTCGTGAACAGAACGAGGAAACCTCACTCGTAAACAGAACAGGTGTAAACACCCGTGAACAGAACGGGGAACATCACCCGTGAACAGAAGGATCCTACATAGCGCGCTACGAGACAGCGTAACCAGCCATCCAAAGGCTCAGACACAGAGATAACTAGGTCCCAAAACAGAAGCTTAAATACAGATAAGCATATGTGCACCAAAGGCACCAGAAAGCTCATAGATAGCTTGGAAATCAGAAGGGAATCCAACCCCGCAAACAGAAGTCAAAACGGAGCTCAAACGAGCAAGTTATGGTCAAAACAGTAGCCTGTCCGAACTTGTGTCCCGACATCAATGTTCGGACACAAGTCGAGACTCAGAAGGCAAAACCAGACGGATGTCCGAACTTGTGTCCGGACTTCAAAGTTCGGACACAAGTCGAACCTTAAAACAGATGGAGAGTCAGAGGTGTCCGAACATCCAAGTTCGGACGGATGTTCGGACATTCTTCGGAAAACAGAACGTGGAGAGTCCGAACTTGTGTCCGGACATCAATGTTCGGACACAAGTCGAAGCCAAAATCAGAGAATGCAGAAGGCTGTGTCCGAACTTCAAAGCTCGGACAGAAGTTCGGACACAGCGAAAATTCAGAAAGTTTAAGCGCAGAAGGGCATGTCCGAACTTCAAAGCTCGGACGGAAGTTCGGACATGCCGAAAAATACAGAGAACAGAGGCAATTTCACACAGAACAGAAGCATCAAAACACTGTCAAACAATATAGGTTTTCAGAAAACAACCTTGGGGGTTTGTAAGCATTAAAACATCATCAAACAGACAAATCGCAACCACAAGCAAGACAAAACACATAAACTCAGAACCGGAACGAAACTCCCCAAGGTCGAACACACAATCGAATCCATAAGCCACCTACCTCAATTAACAGCAGAGAAGTTTCTGAATCGAATAGCAGACGATCCAACCCCGACACAGCAGTAACGCAGACCCGAAATGCAAACCCAACAGCCACTGAATTCTCACAACAGAACGAAGAGAACAACCCTCAATCAGAACTGATAACAACACCAATGCCTGAAACTGAAACGAAGAAAAGGATTGAACCCCTCACCTGAATCGGTCACAGATTGAGAGAGACGTCAACACAGAAGAAATTGACGGGGCAAGGAACACAACGGATTCCAATCAGATTGTAGGAGGATTCAGACAAGAAGGACTTCCCAATTCAGAAGAAGATTGAACAACGGGGATTACCTTACTCAGAACCTGATTCCGCCACAACACACAATCTTCAGCGAGAATCGATGAAGAACCACAAACAGCCAAACTAGAAGGACGATTGAACAGAACGAGGTTTTGAGAGAGAGAAAGAGAAGGGTTGAGGGTTCCAACTGAGAGAAGAGGAGCGTAAACGATCGTGAGAACGTGTTTAAAAATAGGTGAATTAAGAATAGGAATAAAATAGGTTTAAGGAATTTAATATGGTAAACTCACCATAAATAGAACGGATGGGAAAAGACCTCCTCGTCCCGGCTTCTCTAATAAAGACTTTGTCCTAAATTCAGAATAGACCATCTTAATGAACATAGTAACGAAATAAAATTATAACCAAATCTTGGGTTATAACATCACCTCCCCCTTAAAAGAATTTCGTCCTCGAAATTAAAACATACCTACTGCTCGAAAAGGGCGGGAAACTTAGAACGCACATCACTTTCGACCTCCCAGGTCGCCTCTTCCTCTGACTGACCCGACCACTGCACCTTCACCAAGGGCATGGTCTTACTCCTGAGCTTACGGACATCTCGGGCTAGAATCCTCGAAGGAACTGCCTCAAACGTGAAGTCCTCCCTCAACTGAAGCGGACTGAAGTCGATCACATGAGATGGGTCCGGAATGTACTTCCTCAGCATCGAAACATGGAAAACACTGTGCACTGCTGCTAAAGACGGAGGCAGAGCCAAGCGATAGGCAACCGGTCCGATCCTCTCTAGGATCTCAAAAGGACCCACAAAACGAGGGCTAAGCTTGCCTCTTTCCCAAACGAACGACTCCTCGCACAGGAGAAACCTTCAGATACATGGTCGCCCACCTCAAACTCTAGAGGTCGTCTCCTCTGATCGGCGTAACTCTTCTGACGACTCTGAGCCACAAGCAGACGCTCTCTGATAGACTGAATCTTGCCCACAGCATCCTGAACCAAGTCTGGACCAATCACAGCTCTCTCCTTCAGATCATCCCAACAGATGGGTGATCTGCACCTCCTGCCATACAAGGCCTCAAAGGGAGCCATCCCGATACTGGTCTGAAAGCTGTTATTGTACGCGAACTCTATCAGTGCCACGTGCTGATCCCAGCTGCCCCCAAAGTCGAGCACACATGCCCTGAGCATGTCCTCTAGGACCTGATTCGTCCTCTCTGTCTGCCCGTCTGACTGAGGATGGTAAGCTGAACTGAAAGAAACTTCGTCCCCAAAGCCTGATGCAAACTCTGCCAAACCTGGACACAAACCTCGGATCTCTGTCAGACACAATCGAAGCCGGAACCCCATGCAGACGTACTATCTCATCAATGTACAACTGGGCTAAACGGTGCAAACTGAAAGTCTTCCTGACAGGCAAGAAGTGAGCGCTCTTCGTGAGCCGGTCCACAATGACCCAAACTGCATCGAAACCCCTCGGAGTCTTAGGCAGTCCCATAACAAAGTCCATACCGACGCTCTCCCACTTCCACTCCGGACGGGAAGAGGCTGAAGCAAACCAGCTGGTCTCTGATGCTCGGCCTTGACCTGCTGACAGGTCCTACATCTGGATACAAAGTCGGAGATGTCCCTCTTCATATTGCTCCACCAGAAAGTCTCCGCAGATCCCGGTACATCTTCACCCTCCTGGGTGTACCGAGTAAGGAGCTCCATGGGCCTCCTGCATGATCTCACGCCTCAACGCATCGTCTGCCGGCACACAAACACGGCCTCTGAACCTCAGGCAGCCATCCTCTGAAACCCGGAACTCGGACTCCTGACCAGCAGACAAACTCTCTCTGATCTTACACAGACTGACATCAAGCTCCTGACTGGCCTTGATCCGGTCGATCAAGGTAGGCTGAACCTGCAGTGCTGCTAACATCCCAGACCTCTCTGGACGGACAACCCAGATACCCATGCGCGTGCAACTCCTGAGCAGACCTCTCCACACCGGACAAGGCACAAACAGTCCCAGACGGACCCCTCCTACTGAGCGCATCAGCAACCACATTCGCCCTACCCGGATGGTAGAGGATCTCTAAATCATAATCGTGCAACAACTCCAGCCATCTCCTCTGCCTCAAGTTCAACTCCTTCTGAGTGAACAGATACTTGAGGCTCTTATGGTCCGTATACACCTTGCACGCTGCCCCATACAAGTAGTGCCTCCAAATCTTCAACGCAAAAGACCACCGCAGCCAGCTCCAGATCGTGGGTCGGATAGTTCTTCTCATATGGCTTAAGCTGACGAGAGCCATATGCAACTACCTTCCCCTGCTGCATCAGAACACATCCAAGTCCCCTATGGGACGCATCACAGAAAACCTCAAGACCCTCGTCCCCTCCGGAAGAGTCAAGATCGGCGCAGTAGTCAACCTCTTCTTCAGCTCCAGAAAACACTGCTCACAGGCATCGCTCCACTCGAACTTCACCTCCTTCTGCAGCAGACGAGTCAACGGAATCACCAACTTGGAGAAGCCCTCCACAAACTTACGATAGTAGCCGCCCGCTAGTCCAAGGAAGCTACGAATATCTCCGACATTAGTAGGCCTGGCCCACTCAGTAATAGCTCGAATCTTCTCCGGGTCCACGGAGATACCATCCTTGGAGACCACATGTCCCAAGAATACCACCTGATCTAGCCAGAACTCGCACTTCTTCAGCTTCGCATACAACTCGTTCTCCCTCAGAGTCTGGAGAACGGTCCTCAAATGCTCCTCGTGCTCCTCAGCACTCTTGGAATACACAAGATGTCATCGATGAAAACTACCACGAACTGGTCCAAAAACGGCTTGAAGACTCTGTTCATCATATCCATAAATACTGACGGCGCATTCGTCAACCCGAATGGCATCACTAGGAACTCGTAGTGTCCATAACGAGTCCTGAAAGCGGACTTAGGCACGTCGTCTGCCTTAATCCTCAGCTGATGATATCCCGACCTCAGATCGATCTTCGAAAACACCTTAGCTCCTGCTAACTGGTCGAACAAGTCGTCTATGCGCGGGAGAGGATACCTATTCTTAATGGTAACCTTGTTGAGCTCCCTGTAGTCAATGCACAACCGCAACTACCGTCCTTCTTCTTTACAAATAGCACTGGCGCTCCCCAAGGCGACACACTCGGGCGAATGAAGCCCTTATCCAGCAGCTCCTGCAACTGGACCTTCAACTCCTTGAGCTCAGCAGGCGCCATCCGGTATGGGGCCTTCGAAATCGGCTGAGTCTCAGGTGCGAGCTCGATCGAGAACTCCACCTCTCTGACAGGGGGAAGCCCAGGTACATCATCCTGGAACACATCGGGAAGTCTCTGACCACTGGAATCTCCTCCAACTTCGCATCCTTGCGAACCTCAGGGATGTAGCACAGATATCCCTGGCATCCCTTCCTCAGAAAACGGAACGCCTGCATAGCAGATATGACTGGCGGCGAGCACGGGAGTCCATTCCCTGCTACAACTAGACGGGGCTGACCCGGCTCCTCAAAAGTGACTCTCGAAGCAGCACAATCAATATGGGCATGGTGCGCAGCAAGCCAATCCATGCCCAGAATCACATCAAAAGAAGTCATCTCCATCGGGATGAGGTTAGCACACAGAGTCCTATCTCTGACTAACACAGGACTATCTTTGCAAACAGAATTCAGAATATAGAAGAGTCCCTAACTAATGGACTATGCACACACAACTCAACACCCAGAGGCACAACAGGCAAACCGAGCTCACCCACTAACTCAGCAGAAATAAAAGAGTGGGTGGCTCCAGAGTCAAACAAACAGAAAACAGAACGAGATGACAGCTGGAGAATACCTGTGACAACTCTGTCAGTCGATCGGTCTCTCTCTCCAGCCATCGCGTACACTCTGGCCTGGCCCTGGGGCTTCTTCTGCTCAGCCCGGTCTCGATCTCTAGACCCAGATGTAGATCCTCCAGCTCCACCTCCAGAGCTACCTCTGCTCCTCTCAGCCTGAGGGCAATCAGCAATCCATGTCCCATGGATCCACACTTGAAGCAGGCCCGGACTTCCTGTAGCAGTCCTGCCTCTATGAAACTTGCCACAGACCTGGCACTTCGGAGCGGGAGCTGATGAAGACGAACCACCTCTGTCTCGCGAACGGTCCCCAGAGCGGTCTCCAGTAGACTGCTTCTTCTGAGAAGCAGACTGATCCCTCCTATCACTGTCATCGGACCTCTGCTTCCTCTTCTGGTCCTTCCCTCCAGACTGGCGACCTCTCAAGTCAGCCTCTACCAACAGGGCGACATCAGCAACGTCCCTGAAGGTCTTGTGACGCAGCGGCGTCACAGCAGATCGGATGTCCGGCCTCAGGCCACTCTCAAACTTCCTGGCCTTCCTATGCTCGTCAGGCTCAGGTGCAAACTTAGACAGGGCTGATAAACTTGCGGACGTACTCTCCACGCTCATGTCCCGGCCCTGGCGTAGCGGTTATACTCCAGGATGCGCTGATCCTTGTAGACGTCGGGGTGTAGAACTGTTTGTGAACTCCCAGTGAACTGCTCCCACGTCCAAGGCTGTGGGAACTTCCCCATCACTGACCTCCACCACTCCTTGGCTTCGGCCTTGAAAGAAAGGTGGCGAAGTCGACCTTCTGCTCCTCCTCAGAGCCCATCACCCGAAGTAAATCCTCCACCTCTGACAACCAGTGGCTGGCCTCCTGGGGATCTCCTGCCCCATCGAACGACGGCGGCTTCAGCTTCATGAACTCCTGAAGCGCCTTCACATTCCTCCCTCCAGCATCTGCCCCAGCCGGGCCTGCTCCGCCAGCTGGTCCTCCTCCAGCTGGACCGCCCCCTGCAGCCATGGTCTGCATGAGCTGCGTCATGAATTGCTGAACAGCATCAGCAACATTCCCTGGAGGGTTATTCGCTCTCCTTGGCGGCATTCTGAAAGTCCAACAGCAGACAGTTAGACTCCGACACTAACACTGACATTTCTGACTGACTGGCTAACTTAAAATCCCAGCAGATTAGAACCCAGAGCTCTGATACCACTAATGTAAACACCCCCAAACACTGGCCTAGGAGTTAGGGGTATTACACGCCGCGTATTATTACATAATAACGCAAGGCTCTAATAAACGAACTTAAACAGATAGTCAAATAAGGCCCAAACGGAATACTTAAATAAAGTATAAAACAAGAGATGTTAAAACATCCCCAAAAGTCATTACAGAACCCACCAAACTAATATCAGAAGCGGAAACAACAAAGAGGCCAAAGGCTCAAATCTAAATACAAAGTCTCAAGAGAACTAAAAACAAAGCAACTAAACTCCAGAAGCTGAGGGGAGCGATCCTAGCTAATCAATCTGCAAAGCGTAGTGAAGTAGGGGAATGAGCACACAACTATGCCCAGAGATGACAAACTTCATCAACCAGCATGCTCAAAACATTTATTACAGAAAATGACAAATCAGAAGGAGTCAAGAGAATCCACAAATATATCAGAAATCAGAAACAGAAGTCCAATCATTAAGGGACTAAACAGAGCAGAAGTAGACAGAAGCAGAAAACAGAGTGGGACACTAGTGATCACAGCATACAGACAGAACGAGCAACCAGCTCGTGAACAGAACGAGGAAACCTCACTCGTAAACAGAACAGGTGTAAACACCCGTGAACAGAACGGGGAACATCACCCGTGAACAGAAGGATCCTACATAGCGCGCTACGAGACAGCGTAACCAGCCATCCAAAGGCTCAGACACAGAGATAACTAGGTCCCAAAACAGAAGCTTAAATACAGATAAGCATATGTGCACCAAAGGCACCAGAAAGCCCATAGATAGCTTGGAAATCAGAAGGGGAATCCAACCCCGCAAACAGAAGTCAAAACGGAGCTCAAACGAGCAAGTTATGGTCAAAACAGTAGCCTGTCCGAACTTGTGTCCGGACATCAATGTTCGGACACAAGTCGAGACTCAGAAGGCAAAACCAGACAGATGTCCGAACTTGTGTCCGGACTTCAAAGTTCGGACACAAGTCGAACCTTAAAACAGATGGAGAGTCAGAGGTGTCCGAACATCCAAGTTCGGACGGATGTTCGGACATTCTTCGGAAAACAGAACGTGGAGAGTCCGAACTTGTGTCCGGACATCAATGTTCGGACACAAGTCGAAGCCAAAATCAGAGAATGCAGAAGGCTGTGTCCGAACTTCAAAGCTCGGACAGAAGTTCGGACACAGCGAAAACTTCAGAAAGTTTAAGCGCAGAAGGGCATGTCCGAACTTCAACGGTCGGACAGAAGTTCGGACATGCCGAAAAATACAGAGAACAGAGGCGATTTTCACACAGAACAGAAGCATCAAAACACTGTCAAAACAATATAGGTTTTCAGAAAACAACCTTGGGGGTTTGTAAGCATTAAAACACCATCAAACAGACAAATCGCAACCACAATTGCAAGAAAAACACATTTAAACTCAGAACCGGAATGAAACTCCCCAAGGTCGAACACACAAGTCGAATCCATAAGCCACCTACCTCAATTACAGCAGAGAAGTTTCTGAATCCGAATAGCAGACGATCCAACCCCGACACAGCAGTAACGCAGACCCGAAATGCAAACCCAACAGCCACTGAATTCTCATAACAACGCAGAAGAACAACCCTCAATCAGAAACTGATAACAACACCAATGCTGAAACTGAAACGAAGAACAGGATTGAACCCCTCACCTGAATCGGTCTACAGATTGCAGAGCACGTCAACAGTAGAAGAAATTGACGGGGCAACGGAACACAATCGGATTCCTAATCAGATTGTAGAGAAGGATTCAGACAAGAAGAACTTCCCAAATTCAGAATCGAAGATTGAACAACGGGGATTACCTTACTCAGAACCTGATTCCGCCACAGCACACAATCTTCAGCGAGAATCGATGAAGAACCACAAACAGCCAAACTAGAAGGGATTGAACAGAACGAGGTTTTGAGAGAGAGAAAAGAGAAGGGTTGAGGGTTTCCAACTGAGAGAAGAGGAGCGTAAACGATCGTGAGAACGTGTTTAGAAAATAGGTGAATTAAGAATATGGAATAAAATAGGTTAAGGAATTTAATATGAGGTTAACTCACCATAAAATAGAACGGATGGGAAAAGACCTCCTCGTCCCCGGCTTCTCTAATAAAGACTTCTGTGTCCTAAATTCAGAATAGACCATCTTAATGAACCATAGTAACGAAATAAAATTATAACCAAATCTTGGGTTATAACATTACACTATACAAATTGTACAATTTTAAATGTACCGAAAGATAGTTACATATGTTTGTAGCAAAAATGATTGGCAAAACTAAATTCAGGGACCGTGAGTAAATTGATATCGTTGAATCTGTCAAAAGATTCTCAAGATGTCAAGCCACTTAATAAAAATATACTGTATCAGGTTAACCAAGAATGTGGGCTCTGTTCGGCATGACTGTTTTGGCCATAAATGCAGGCATATTTGGCAGCAAGAATGCGCTGGCATAAATGCAACCATATTTGTGGCAGGATTCCAGGAATGTGCTGGCATAAATGCAGCTGTTTTGAAAACTGGTTTGGCAGTGCAACATATATGCAGCATGTTTGGTTAAGTAGTTATATGTAGTGCTTTTACCGTTTTCGTATTACAATTATAATTTATTATATTACACTACGTAACTTTATTTGTAGTAAAAAATAAATAGAAAAATTACAAACAATAAAATTTTTATTTCTATTATTTAAGCAAAACTTGTAACCTAACAATATATTTTTATTATCTAAAATTTAGAATTCTTACAAATATAAAAACGTAAAAAAAGAACAAGCGTTTTGAATTTTCTGATAATGTTATGTGAATTTATTTAGTGAAATTATAACTTTTATAATATATAATATTTTTATAACTTTGTTGTTAATAAATTATATGCATTCATATTTCTATATACTATTTTAATATTTTAATTTATATATCAACAAGTGTGTATATTATTGGTTTTTTTTAATTATCTATGTGGTATTACAAATAATATATTGTAGATTTGTATTATAAATGTGATTTTTTAAATTTGGCTAAGATGTAGTACTTTTTTATAAATTATTGAAGCATTATGTAATTTGTAACAAATAAAGTAACTTGTAAAAAATTATTTTTTTTAAATCAATAGTCACAGTAATTGCATATGAAGTGAGTAAGGAACGGAAGTGAAAGCACGAAAACAAAAAAGTAGCATTTGCTGCGGGCATTTATGCTGTCATTTATGCTCTTTTAGGCGAACAGCAAAAACAAATAAAGGAGTCCAAAACAACATATACTATATATTTATGCTGTCAATTTGTGCTGCATTTATGCTGAGCCGAACGCATCCTTAGTCTCAAGCCGTCAAATTCTCGTTGTCATTTACCCATTGAAATATATCAGTCTAACAAGAATGTGGTATATTTTCATCTTATAACTGGTTGTTCATTTTTTACTCAAGTTGTTCATTTGTTAAATGTTATTCATTTTCGCAATGAAATATATTAGGCTACAAGAATGTGGAGTTGTTCACTTTTCATTGCTACCAAATTTCTTAGTGAAATACATCCGTGTAACAAGAATGTGATATGTTCGACGTCTAATACTTGTTGTCAGGGGTGGAGCCAGAAATGAATTGTTAGGGGGGCCAAAAATATGTTAAACAAAACATATTTTTGGGTTATATATTAATGCTATGTAACAAAATGTTCAACTATTTAAATATACATTTTGTTTTATATGTAAACTATTTAAATTGTCTAAGATATTCAGTATCATAGAAGGACTAGTATATAAGAAAAAAAAATCACTATTATATAACATAAATGTCAAAGAACAATGAAGCAAACCATTAAATGATGGTACTAATAACTTAGCAAGTCTTCAAAACATATACACTAATCCAAGAAAAATAAAAAATACTTCATCTTGTTTAAATATAGATTTTTTTAGTTGTCAATTTTGCTCTTACTTTTTTGTATTATAAGTTGAAATATATTAAAAGGTAGAATGTGATAGAAAAGACGAGGGGTAGAGATGGAAATTATAGGATTTAAACATGCTTATCATTTTTAAAATAATAAAAAGATCTATCCATTGAGAATAGAATGGAGTAATAAACACCCTAAAAAATATAGCATATACTAAAAATGGCTCTCTAATTACTTGATAAGAAATTCAGTATTTTTCAAATTAGTAAACAAGCATTTTTGGTAATGATCAAATTATTAAGGAGTCAAGTGGAAACAATGAAAATAAGTTACTAATATATTGTAAAAATTGTATTTAAAATAAATCATAAATACAATCATCAAGGAGATAGCCCAAAAAGAATTTGTAAATGAAATCAACCATTGATATGAAAGTCCTTAAATAATCTACTCGGTAAGGTAACTAGAATAAACCAAAAATTAAGATTTTACATTATAGTAAGGTGGCATTTGATTGGAAGTGATTAGATTAGAAACAACATAAAATATGATTGAGTATTACCGTTAATGACGGATAATTGAAACCTAATATATTTACTTTACATGATACTTTTTACTATCTAAAATGTCATTATTTATTGTCATTCACATGAGTAATCTAACATATATACTTTCAATTTTTTTGTCAAAAGGTGGGGGGCCAAGCCCCCTAACACTACATGTAGCTCCGCCCTTGCTTGTTGTTCATTGTTAAACTCAAGTTGTTCATTTTTCATCGTTGCTCATTTTCTCAATAGAATGCATTAGTCTAACAAAAATGTGGTACTTCGTTTAGCTTCTAATACATGTTCATTTTTTAATCTCAAATTTTGATTTTTTTCACTGCTACCAATTTTCTCAATGAAATATATCAGTCAAACATATGTGGTAGTTTGTTCAAATTCAATACTAGTTGTTCATTTTAAGACTCAGTTGTTACTTTAGATCATTTGTACGTTTTTCAGTATTATCCATCTTCTAAATGAAATACATTAGTCTAACAAGAATATGGTATTTTGTTTAACTTCTAATATTGATTGTTAAATTTTAAACTCAAGTTGTTCATCTTTTTTCTTTTACGCCATAAAAATCTGGTTATAATGTCAATAAAGGCCGTTTGAAGACGACGTTTTGGATGAGTAATTGAGGCTAGACAGGCTCAATTCAAACTTCAACAATAAAAACAAAGAGATACATGGTTAAGAAATTAACGTATGGTTACACCATTAAGAAGTTTCTTTGGTTCTTCATCATTCAGTTTGATCGGTTGTTAGTTGTGAAGTTTCTTCTGAAATTTGGCTACTGGAATAAATGGATAAATTCAAATTAAAAATCAATTCCAAAACTCCGAGTTGAGTTTAGTTTGGAACAATTAAGAGTATGAAGGGAGATATGAAAAGAAGAAGAACATCAATATCTTTATGTGCTTCTTGAAATTTGCGTCAAAAGAATTTTTAAAATCTTAAACTGTTAACATATTCTAAATTAGAGGAGCAGTTTAAAGAGTGATATTTAAAAAACAATTATTGACACACATGAAAATATGTCAAGTCATAGAGCGAAAGTATGTTGCGAGTTTCCGGTTGTATAATAACCGGGTTGAAGTAATGCTTATTATTAGTAAATGATGACTTATTAGCACTTTTTATGAGAGTGAATATTATAATTGACAATAACTATTGATGAGAACTAAACATCCCATAATTAAAGATGAATAGATGTATGAGTTAAAGTTTTATTCCATTTTTACTACTATCATGTTTTTCAAATTAGGATAAAATTTGTATTCTTATCACAAAATACCATTGGGTCCACACCCCTATCAATTTGTATTGGAGTTAGGCTGTGTATCCTAGGATGTCACATATGTAATTTTCTTTACTTAGTGTGTATCTAGGGTATAAGGTTGTAATTCTCGACCGGTCCGGTCCAATCCTTCCTAACCAGACCGGTCTCCCTTCTCCTCTCTATATTCTTCTATTCTCTGTAATAGTCTCGATCTAATTTTTCCATCAGCTCTGCTCGAGAGCTTTCTCTGTAACAAATCTCATTCTTCCAAGATCAATACAAGGAGCGGTTTTACTTTTGTTAATCTTGATATGGTATCAGAGCAGGAATGCGTTTTCTGCTGAGAAATGACTGAAAAAACGCCCGAAGATGATGCGCTGAAGAAGAACAAGGGGGCGATTGAGATGGCGACTTCGATCGACCCTGCAGACCCGCTCTATGTCCATGCCACGGAACAACCGGGGCAGGCGCTCACCGCTAAGTTCACTGGGCAAGGCTTCCTCTCTTGGAAATGGGGAATGCGAAGAGCGTTAAGGGCCAAAAACAAGTTAGGGTTTGTGGACGGCACAATAACCCGACCAAATGCTCAAGATGCAGTTCGATGTGCAGCGTGGGATCGCGTAAATTCTCTCGTCTGCTCTTGGATCATCTCTTCCGTTGCGCCCAACATAGGCAGAAGCCTAATGTTTACAGATGATCCTCAAGAGGCGTGGAAGTGGCTATGTCGCCGTTTTGAAAAAAAGAACCTAGCTACTCTACATGCCCTCAAAGCCCAAGTCGGAAATTTGAGGCAGGGGGAAGAGTCTATCACAGACTACTTCATGCGCGTTCGAGAGACATGGGCGGAGTACGAGTCAGCTCTACCGCAAGAAGCATGCGATTGTTGTTCGCAGTGCAAGATGAAGGATCTTCTGACCAAACGCAAAGAAGATGAAGAACTAGTTCATTTTCTTATGGGATTGAACAAAGAATATCTTCATTTGCGAGGTCAGATCTTAGCTATGAAGGACATACCTTCCCTGGAGGAAGCATACTCCCTCCTGATCCAAGAAGAAGAGCAGCTGAATAACTTCGAGACAAAAGAAGATCCAGATCATTCTGTTGCCCTAAT
Source organism: Limonium bicolor (assembly GCA_023374045.1). NCBI lineage: Eukaryota > Viridiplantae > Streptophyta > Magnoliopsida > Caryophyllales > Plumbaginaceae > Limonium > Limonium bicolor. The sequence goes on along the minus strand of CM041778.1, from coordinate 320,874,790 downwards.
ATCGAAAGGTTTCGATCAGGGTTTCGGCGCCAACAAACAGAAGGGAAACACGAGCTCTGGGAACCCAAAATTCAATGGAAAGAAGCCGACGCCCAAATATGTCGGCACCAGCAAGAAAGAACCCCAGAAATGTGCAAACTGCGGGAAACCAGGCCATTCAAGAAACGAATGCTGGTGGTTGATCGGGTTCCCCTCCAAGCCAAGAGAAAGTGTTCGTGCCAACACTGTGGTCGAGGAAGAAAAAAAGGCAAGTACGACGAATGATCAAGGGAATCTGACCTCTCCTGTCCAAGGCATGAGCACGAATCAACTGGAGCAGCTGTTCAATTACTTTCAACAGCGGAAATCATCTGGCAAACCAAATGGCGATGTGAACTTTGGGGATTTCTCAGGTAACTCTAAACCCTATCTGAGTTTCCTTGTCTGAGTTTTCTGCCCTGTCTGATATCTGATAGCGATTTTGTTTTATCAAAACTGAAGAACATGTGGATATTAGATTCAGGAGCGACGGAACACATTAGTGGAAACATTGAGTTACTTGCTAATCTGAGATATTTGCCTGAAACTAGAGAAATTACGCTTCCTGATGGATACAAGAAACCCATTCATAGGACTGGAGATTTAATTATTAATGGAATAACCTGCCTAAGAAATGTCATGTATGTTCAGTCTTTTAGGTTTAATCTTGTTTCGGTAAGCAAATTGATGAAATGTTTGAATCTGAAAATAATCTTCAGTGATAATACTTGTACCCTGCAGGATTCTGAATCTAAAACCTCTGTGAAGTTTGGAAAACTGATATCAGGATTGTATTTCATTGATATTCAAACTCTGTGTTCTTTTGTTGCTAGAGAGAAAACCAGAACTGTCTTGTGTAATAGTGTGGATGAGAATAACACAGAAGTGGATTGTGACAAAAAGGTGCATTTGTGGCACCATAGACTAGGGCATATGCCACTCAGAAAGTTGTACTCCATACCTGGTCTGAATATAAAAACCTCTTCTGATGTTAAATCTGTTTACCCTGCACTGTGTGTTTTAAGGCTAAGAGCAAAAGACAAAAATTTCCCACCTCTAGCATTAAGACTACCCAACCTCTTGAAATGATACATTTAGATATATGCGGGCCTATGAGAAGTGAGACTGAAAAAGGTCATAGATACTTCCTTACCATCGTTGACGACTACACTAGAGGTGTCTGGGTAAGACTTCTCAAACTGAAATCAGAAGCTACAAAAGAAATAAGGAATTTTATTATCCTCATTGAACAACAAATGAACCTGAAAGTGAAAATAGTGAGGAGTGATAATGCCAAGGAGCTTGGGAAATCTCTGCAGGGATCAGATTTTTTTGCCACTAGAGGGATTATACATCAAACCAGCTGTCCTCACACCCCCCAACAGAATGGGGTGGTTGAGAGGAAGCAAGCTCACATAATGGAAGTAGCTCGAGCTTGTCTCTTACAGTCTGGATTAGAGAAACATTTTTGGGGATACTGTGTTGAACAATCTGTCTACATAATAAACAGAACCCCTAGTAAGGCTCTCAATGGCCAAACCCCTTTTGAAAAATTATTTGGTTGTAAACCAGACTACCATAAATTGAAAACCTTTGGATGTCTTGTCTACATACAAATATAGATCCAAACAGAAGTAAGTTAGACTCCCGTTCTATCCCCTGTGTTTACCTTGGAGATTGTAAGAATACAAAAGGGTCAAGGGTTCTCTCTCTGGAAGACAAAACTGTTAGAAACAGTCGCGACACAACATTTTTTGAAAATATATTTCCCTCAGAGAGAAAGAATGGAGAGATCTCTACCATAAAGACAAGGAAGAAACAGAAACCTTTATCCCTTTCCCATCTTTCTATAGTCCAGAGGATGATAACCCCATGAACCAAGAAATACAAACTAGGGAAGAAGCCCAGAGAGAAACCAACACTCAAGGAGATAGAGAAGATGAACCAACTCCTCTAGAAGAAATAAATCAAAACCAACCCACTGAATCTGTTCCTCTCAGGAGATCCAGCAGAACACATAAAGCCCCATCAAAATACGATGATTATGTCTGCTCCTCAGCCCATAATAACAAGGATCTTTTCTCCACTATCCTAGCTGCTAGGTTAGATCAAGGAAATCCAATCAATTTACCTTCTTCCACCACAAGACACTCTCACTACCATAGAAACTCTTACTGATTTTTTGCCAAATCAGACAGTTCTTTCTTGCTCTCTCCCACAAGACACAAACACTTCCTTGATAGACTGTACAACCTAGAAGAACCATCAAATTACAAAAGTGCGAGTAAAGATCCTAGATGGGTTAAGGCTATGACAGAGGAATTTGAGGCTTTAAAACTGAATAACACCTGGACAATAGTTGATCTCCCCAAAGGAAAAAGACCCATAAGCTGCAAGTGGGTTTATAAAACTAAGTTAAAAGCCAATGGGGACCTAGAAAGATTTAAAGCAAGATTAGTTGTGAGAGGATTCACCCAAAGACAGGGCTTGATTACGAGGAAACCTTTTCCCCAGTTGTTAAGCATACAACAATTAGAGCTCTGGTCATAATGGCAGTTAAAAAGGGGTGGATTCTTGACCAGCTAGATGTGAATAACGCATTCCTTCATGGAAATCTCCATGAAGATGTGTATATGTCTATACTGAGGGTCTTAGAGTGACAGGAAAGAATAAAGTCTGCAAGCTGAATAAATCAATCTATGGTCTTAAGCAAGCCTCAAGACAATGGTATGAGAGGCTTGGCAATTTTCTCAAAGACCTAGGTTTTAATCACTCTCAAAACGATCATTCTTTATTCATCAGAAGAAACAAAACTGATATCACCCTTTTAGGCATTTATGTCGATGACATCTTAGTTGTTGGGAACAACACTAAGGACATACAGTTTCTGAAAAACCAACTAAACAAAGAATTTAGAATAAAAGACTTGGGCAGACTTAACTATTTCCTTGGAATAGAGTTTCTCCAAACAGAAGGAGGTGTAATAATGACACAGAAAAAATATACAAAACAGATTATCAAAGACTTTGATATGGAAAAATCCAGGGCTGTTGTCTCTCCTACCAATAAACATAAAACTGTACCCTGATTCTGGTCACCGATTGGAGAACCCCACTGAATACAGAGCCTTAGTAGGAAAGCTTAACTTCCTTACTAATACCGAGACTGATATTTGCTATGCTGTTCAATATAAGTCAGTTTTTACAATCACCCAGAACAGAACACATGAAGGCTGCCTTACACACACTATCTTATATAAAAGGCACTTCAGGTTTTGGTTTGTTTTTAACCGCAAGATGATTTTTGATTTGATTGCTTTTGTGACTCAGATTGGGCTTCTTGCCCAATCACAAGAAAGTCGGTATCAGGTATTACATTATGTTAGGTGGGTGCCCTTTGAGCTGGAAATCGAAAAAAACAGGTATCGGTTTCTCTATCCTCTGCTGAAGCAGAGTACAGAGCCATGAGGCAGGTAACTAGTGAGCTTAGTTGGCTGAGCAGGTTACTCAACGAGATAGGTATAACTAACATAACACCTGTTCCCTTAAACTGCGATAATCTTGCTGCAGTTCACATCGCAAAGAACCCGGTTTCTCACGAACGTACAAAGCATATCGAGTTAGATTGCCACTTTGTACGTGAGAAACTACAAGAGGGTCTTATCATGTGCAGTATGTTCCCAGCAAGCATCAGCTAGCTGATGTAATGACAAAGGCACTAACAGGTAAATGTTATCAAGGTCTGTTTAATTCATTGGGTTTGCAGGAACATAAGGACAATGGCTGACTTTTGAAAGAGCAGGCAACGGCTGTATTTCAGAACACAAAATCACAATTCGCACTGAGTGCGGATTGTACTTTTGAGGGGGGTATTGGAGTTAGGCTGTGTATCCTAGGATGTCACATATGTAATTTTCTTTACTTAGTGTGTATCTAGGGTTATAAGGTTGTAATTCTCGACCGGTCCGGTCCAATCTTCCTAACCAGACCGGTCTCCCTTCTCCTCTCTATATTCTTCTATCTCTGTAATAGTCTCGATCTAATTTTTCCATCAGCTCTGCTCGAGAGCTTTCTCTGTAACAAATCTCATTCTTCCAAAGATCAATACAAGAGCGGTTTTACTTTTGTTATCTTGATAATTGTTCACCAAAGCCCTTGTCAAATGTCTATATTACCCCTATATTAATAACCACGTGACAAAAAAAAGAGAATATTTGCCTCATATTGTAGTCCAATCCCAAGCAAAATCCCTAATTCCAATCATCTCTGTGTTCATTTAAAATCCACATACCTTGATGCAAATTTTCTTCTTCATGGACTATGTTCGTGGTTAACTAATGTCATAAACAATTGCGTTGACAGCAATCGCTGATGAGAAGTGAACAAAGTGGTATTTATTCTATATAATTTCAAAACACGATAATAAAAATGGAATTACTTTTTACTCAATGATATTTCATGAAATTTCCGATAAATTATCTATTACTAAGTTGATTGTAATTGAAAAACTTAATCACTATAAGATCATTCAATCTTCTTCTTGATATATGAATATTAAAAAGTTGAGAAAACAACAATCACTTCACAACCACGAATGACTGGGGAGCAATCATGTGACCATCATAAGATGCCGAAGTTTGCATCAAAGGCGTATACGTTGCTATAATATCATACGAAAAAGACCTAGATATGTCATAAAATTTAGCACAGCTTGCAGGTTATAAATATAGCAACCAAATGCCACCACGAGAGGGCTCTTCCACTAACGATGCTAACCGTCTGAAGCAATTCGAATATTTGAAATGCATATACATGAGAACTTCATAGCACGTCTAGTAGTGGTTGATTTAGATTCAATTAGTAATCCCTTGTACCGAACAATAAAGTCATAGAATCAACATGAACAGGCATACACATTCGAAATTTTGACACCTGAAAAAAGCTGCTAAAGCAAACACCAGAGAACCAAATAACACATGTAATGGGTAAATTATACTTTCACAGAAAGCACATTCCTGGTATTATGGATGAATATATGCTTATCAGATACAGTAAGACGCTAATCATCAAGACAGAGGGCGATACAGAAAGGACACATGAGAGCACGTTATAGTAATTTTCTTTGAAATCAGGCAACTGAAATTAAGCACTTCAGATCAGATCAAAATCTCAGTATGTTTCTACATGATCACATTCACAACAAAGTGACCAAATCAAGGCATTCAATCAGCATCAAGTACTTGAAGAAAGATTCTTCCGTAACACACTGATAAAAACGTCTTTCCTGTCTGACAAAATTGGAGAGTTGATAACAACTTCAAATACTGCATTAATGGTTGATACAACCTCCAACAAAAGTTTCCATCCCATACTGAAGCATCAAATAGAAAAAATTAATTTGGCACAATGCAGCGAAATCAAGTAGTGCAAAAAAGATTCTCGTTAAGTAGCTAATTTCAAGCATTTCAGATTTGTTCAATTCAAAAGCGTACGTAGCTAACTCGACCATTTCAGCTTCGCCCGACTCTAAAATTTCTCAGATTCAATCCATCAACTCAGACAAAAGCGTAACTCAAGCAGTTAGGAAAACAACAGAAGCGGAACATCTCATTCAGAAAATTCATATATCAAGGGCAGTTGAGGTAAAGATGCAACCCTTGCAAGGTTCTACAACTGAATTGAGTTGGAATCAGGTCAACGGCTAACGCGGCTAATTAAACAACCTAGATCAAGACTCGCTATTCAATAAACTGCAACCCGATCCAAGCAATCAATTGATCTTCTGATCCGGCATAGGGAAGAGCCAACACCTGCGGCGCTACGAGGGGGAGCAAACCCTAGAAATTTCTGGAGGTTAGTCCGGATACTAACCGAGCAAAGCAGGTAGAGGAACGCCATGGCGCAATCGGTCATATCATCACCAGGCAAACCTCGATGACTCATCTTCTGCACAAGCCGTATGGGTACGAAAGGGAGCTTAGCAACGGGCTTCCCTTCGAACATGGAGTTGAGGAATCCGAAAACCATGAACAGGACGAGTGCTACGACGGCGCCCGACTTGAACTTGAAGAGGGATAGATCTCTGCTGGCATCCTTGAGACTGGTCTCAACGCGATCGAGCTTCTTAGATTTGAAGAAGATGAAGATGATGAAGATGAGGAGGATGCCGGTCGTTTGGATCTGTCGAGTGTTTTCATAATCTCGAGCTTTTTGGAGGATTTGTCAATGGCGGCTCGAAGGGACTTGTAAGAGGTAGTGCGGTAGATTAGAAGCCATGAGATGGCCTCGCAGATTGTGGCGGTGGCAAATGAGATGGCGACAATGGTAAGGCCGTCTGAGTACTTCAAGCTCGAGAGGAAGGAGGGGGTTGCCATTGGAGAAGAATGGAGATCGGAGACGAATCGTGCCACGCCTAAATTTTCTCTCCTCGTCTTGTTTTCTCAACCTTGGGCCTGAGAATGTTCGGATTTAGAAACATCGTATGAGCAGTGATTACCATCTTCCGCTAGGCCCAAAATATTACTACTTTAGTTTTTTGATCGTGACCCAAATTATCTACTACTCCCTCCGTCCTGAATTGATCGTCCTGTTTGCTTTATGACACGTTTTTCCACTTCAATATTAAGCATATAAGATAAAATAATTTTATAAAACTAAATTTTGTAATATATAGTTTAACATGTAAAGAATCATATGTAAAACTTAATTTTTAAAAATTATTTTATCTTATATGTTAAAAATTGAAGTCAAACGACATGTCCAAATAGTAAACAGGACATTCAATTCAGGACGGAGGGAGTATTAGCACAAAAAACTAATTACCGGAACCACTACATAGTACATACGCTTATCCCTAGTTGTCACTTTTGGTTTTTGGCTTTACTCAAATCTGACCTATTGAAATTTTGTGTAACCTGAATCTGACCGGAATTCGACCCGAACTCAATATGGGTTAGGATTTGTTAATCTAAACCCGGAACATATCACATATCCCTGATCTGAACCCAAATTGTTTGGGACGAACTCGAAATTGACACATTGACCCAAATTTGAAAACAACTTAAAATCAAGCACTCTATAGTCTAAAATTAAAAATTTATTATATCAAATACAAATTTGGGAGGGCAACATAAAGCATTAACAATTTAACATAGATAGGGATGAGGAAGGAGTGAAGCTAGTTAGTTTTAATTTGTATCAGGTCCCGTCAAACTGACATATGTCTACGCATGATGGTTAATTAATGCTATATAATGAGTTTTTTAATGCGTATATAATTCTTCTTTTCTAACCAATTTTCTTTGGTAATATTAGCATTAGTTTTGTTGAAGCATATGAACTCATCTTCAAGAGAATTGATGTGTTTTAACTAATCAAGAGACCATCACTGACAAAAAAAAGGGTAAACTATAAACCGTTTGAGTTTTAGCCAAGAACTTTTCTTCGATCTCCGGTGTCAATTCCCAGGGACATTGTTGACTACCATAAATTAAGGCTCCATCTTGTTTATTCATAGCAATTTCAATCGAAACCCAGCATATCTACCATTAACTGGGTTCGATGGGTAACGACAAAGCCCAAAGCGGAGATTGGCTTTATTGATTTTGCTGATGATCCACCATTGGTCTCTTATCCGAATAATATAAATTCTTGCCTACACCCATATGAAGTTAGAGATTGCTACATTTAATGTACATCTAGCAATATAAATATGTACATATGTATAAGAAAAAACTGTGCAATAAATTATCTACTGAACGTATAATTTCTACTTATATGTTTATTGTACATGAAATGTACAGTTTTATATGCCCACCTGTATAGTTTTGTATGTCCACATGTACAATTAATGTAGTCAAAGATAGCTACATGTGGGTGTAGCCAAGAGTTATTTTCCAAATAAAGAGGTCCATTTGCATCTTTGATCCTTTTCAGTTTGTTTCGGAAAGTCCTAAATTAGTATGTTATAATCCAAGAGACTTTTTATTAATCAGGGCAAATGAGAACAGGGCTTAACCCATCTATGTTACAAACAATAGTTTATATAAGCATCTATCACTCTCCCTCCTGTAACAATCTCGTAAGAAAGTTTTTGCTAAAGTATGGGCCTGACCTAAAGGGTTTCTGCAATACAGGCCCATCAAGCATAACTAGTCCTAGCTAGAGATAACAAAGTATACTATCGTAACACCCCCTCTCAAAGTTTATAGAGATGTAAGACTTTGTTATCAACTTTTTAGCTGGACGACAACATAAAAAACAACTAGTGACAGATAGTTCAGATTTCCTTTATTCCCAGCTTTTTGTGACCAAGGGGTAACTCCTCCCTGTCATTGTCTTGTTTATATGTCTACTAGCTAGAGATGTGAGAGCATAGACGGAACTGCTAGTAGGCCTTCCTGGATTTTCTGCCTGACAAAAATGGTAGCCCATGAAATACCCCTAAGTTCATAAAATAAATTAAAAGACAATTAATGAGTTAAGAAGGCTATAAGCCTTAATGAACCATTAATCATGAAAACTCCTAAGCACACTTATATAAATAAATATGTACTCCATGAAGGTTACTAAACCTTATATAAATACATGGACATAAGTGGAGCTTAGTAAAGGAGGAAAATCAACCTACAATTGATTTATCATGATATACACATCTTCATGAACAAAGCACAAAACACTTAAGGAAAAATATACCTTAAGAAGTCAATATGACTTGTGAGTAAAATATCACTTGTAACACAAGTGTATACACCTTTGGACACTAGATAACACATGTTATACATGTTAACACATCAAACAAGTCCAAGATACACATGATGTGCAAAAAGATCATCAATATCAAAGGTGAATCAAAGTATACATTTTTACTTGTTTTAATGAATGGTAAAGTATACCAATTCCTTAAGAAAACGTATTTATACACTTAAGGATGAATAAATCATGTTGGTAACAAACTAACACATGATATAAGTCCAAATGTACAAGTTATAAGTCATAACATTAAAAATGAAGCAAAAGAGACCATTTACCCTTGGAGCAAGATGTGGCTGGCCATGCCCATCCACTTGGCTGCCAACTTGCAAAAGTTGATTCAAAAAGTCTTAATTAGGGGCTTAAGTCAACAAATACTAAACAATACACATGCTTTACCAATAATGCCTTAAAAGTCTCATTCTTCTCTTTCCTCCTCATTTCCTCCTTGGCTGCCGATTTCAAGCCTCCAAATCCTCTTAGTCTGCTACTAAACAGCCAAGAACAAGCTTGGAAAGAATTTCATTCCTAAGGCATAAGGTAAGCTCTTAATTCATATGATAGTTCATTCTCTTCCTCTTTTCACTAGCTATCCAATGGAAGATTTATCTCCTTACACCCACATATCTAGGCTGGATCTAAGTTTCAAGGAAGGGTTGAATTCAGCTGGAACCAAGGTTGGAGAAGAAAATAAAGCAAAGTCATTCCTTAAGGTAAAAATGTGCTCTAAGCACCTACCTTCTTCTCTATTGTTGTTATAACTGATTCCTATCAACTAAACCTTCTAATATTCATATTTACATGATACAACCGTTGGTGAACCTTCATCCACTTGAAGTTGGCCAAAACCACCCAAAAACACCTTAAAAAGGGGGTTTAAAGAGTAAGTCTTCTAGCTTCTGTACAAGTGAGTTGTTCTGCCAATTGGCATGCTTTCATTAAGGGATTGACACCCTTCGTTCCTCTGTAAAATAGGGTTGTGGAACACTTGGGAACAGCTTCAAATCTTAAGGTAAAAATCCATGTTTAAGACATTTAATGACTCTTATGGTTAGTTTCGGTTATAAGCTGAGCCATAACCTTTAATCTTTTTAATTAAAGTCAAGAGGTGTATAAACATACCTCCAAAGTGTCGTGACAGTACATGGAGTGATAGGTTGCTTAAAGTCATTTTAAGGTGAGAAATCTAGTTTTTCATGGCTTAAAGTTACTCTTATAGTTGGTTCCATTTTTGGAACCTAACTATATCTTATTCTTACTGCTAGAAATTAATTAGAAGCTGTCTAGACCAAGATCTCAAGCAGGCGTGACCATACAAGCCTTAAAAAGCTTATAAATCAAGGTATAACACTCTTAACTATATTATATGCCTAAAGCTTATGGTATATATTGTGCCGAGAGTGGACTGGTTATAATGGTTAGTTTAAACCTAAGTGTGACCATAAATGACTTAGTTAATATAAGCTAGTCATTTAAATGATTTAATTAACATAATGGTCAAATTAAGACATTATGTGGAAAATTGGTAAATATGGAAAATTGGTGGTGAGGCTGAGAATTTAAAGTATTTTTTGAGACATTTAAAGTGTAATTTTTTGCAAGTTCAAGGTTATAATAAGGCCATGTCATTAGGCCATTTTGTTTAAGTTTAAGAGCTTATTTAACTTTATTTATGCATTTAGCATTAAGTTTGGGGTTAAAAGGTAATTACAAAAAATATAAGGCCGTGGCTGTATTAGGTTGAAGTTTGGTGTTTAAAATGAATTTAAATAAAAATTATAACACTTTATAAAGTTTTATTACAAAATTGTAAAAATAGGAAAGTTTGGGGTATATATAGTAATTACCGAAAGTTTGGGTTTCAACAGAGTTTAGAAGTCAAAGTTGACTATATAGGAGACTTTGACCAAGTTTGGGAATTTAAGGAATTAAATACTAACTTTTAATAAGTTAAGTATGAAATTGTAAAAGATTTATAAATATTGGGGTGAAGTAGTGATTTCCGAAAATAATGGGTACCAAATGGAGTTTAGAACAAACCTTGGCTTGTTAGGAATTTTTAGGAATTTATTTGGTTAAATTTGGAGTTAGTATGAATTATATAAGTATAAAATATGATATTTTATATCATTGTTACATTTGGGTAACATATGGGGTAAAAACCGTAAATACTGAAAGTATAAGGTTAGGAATGATGTTTATAACCTTTTGGTATAGTTTGGTAATTTTTGGAATTATATATGAGGTTTTATTGAGATATATGTATAATATATAGTTTTAATGACATAAGGAAACTATATGTTATAAAGGGGGTGATTTGGTGAATATAGAAAGTTAAGTAGTGGAAATTAAATTAGAGTAGACCATGGCGTCTGTTCGGCTATTTAAGAAATTATAACCATAGGTTATAATTATATTAAGGTTAAAGGTTATATTTAAGGTATATATTATAAGTGTAACAAAGAAATAATATTTGGGGGTGATTATGTAATTTCTGAAACTTTGGTGGAATTAAATAAAAACCGACAACCATATGGGCTGTTTGGTATTTTGTAACATTTTATAACTATAGGTTATAAATGTTTTAATGATTTAAATATCATAAGATAGGTTATATAACTATAATGTAATATATAATTAATGTGGTGATTTGTAAATATTAAAGAGCATAAGTGTTGTTCAGTAATAATGAATATTTTTGAATGAGAATTTATAATATGGTTTATAATGTATAAGGGTTACAACATTTATAATATAAGAAATATTCATTAAGGAAGAATGAATATATTATAAAGGATTACCATATAATAAATGGTCCCATAATACATATATATAATAAATATATGTTATGGGAGAAATACAATATGGTTCAATAACCATATAATATCATAATTAAAATGATGTGAGATAAGAAGAAAGGAATTAGAAACATTAGTTAAGGAAATTCTAATGTTATGTTGTTTATGGAATAACAAGGAGTTAAATAATTCAAAGTATTTAAATATGGATTATACAAACATTACATTTGGAAAGACTAACCTTAGGAAAATAAATACTAAGGTGAGATGTATAATATATGATCAAACTATACACACATATAGTGACAAACTATATCATATAGAATGTATATTAAATTACATGTGATAACGGATGTGAGTTAAGTATAATAATATACCACGACGTAAACGTGCATGTAATATAACGTTTTTCCTATCCCGAGTTAAACCGAAAAACGACAAACGTTGTTAGTAAATAACAGGGAATGAACCGGGAGAGGATTAGTGACGGTACGGGGTACCGTAGAGTAATGTTGTTATACGGGACACTAATCTGTAGTATTATACGTATTATTAGACTGCTAGAGACGACACGAGGAGCATCGGATCTAGCTGGTTCCTATTCCACCGTTCTAAATCAGGGTGAACGCACTAGTACAAAAATGGTATATCGCAACGCACCTATTGTAGCGGTTGTAAAAACAACCGCTGAGATAGGCCGTTTTTAAAAATTCCGCGAACCTATCTCAGCGGTTGTTACTTACAACTGTTGCGCTAGGGTCAATTAAAAAAAATAGTCTATCGCAGCGGTTCTTAGTAGGAACCGCTGCGATAGACTATTTTTTTCCCCAAAACAGCAACTCCGTCATTCTCCCTCTTCATTCTCTTATGTCTCGCGCTGGAACGAAGAAGGCGACGGTGATTTCAACAGCAGCTCGACGCTGCGACTGCGCCACCACCACCACCGGCTTCTCCTTTCACGCGCGCCACCCTTCGCCCCCGCCGTCGCCGTCGCAGCTCGCTCCAGTAACCAGGTCGTAGGCGTCTTCGCAAATATATGCTGCGGTAACCCTAGGTTAGTATTCCGAATTCTAACTTCGAAATATGTTAATTATTGTCTTGTTGATTGAATAACTAGTTGTAATATAGTTATTGATTGTTAGTTTAGTTTGTGTGTGTATAATTTGAATATAGATACATTATTGAACAAGTATAAATAGTTGTGCATATAAGGTGTTCGATAAAATGCCTGAGTTGATATTTTTGTTGTTTGTGCCCTCTGCATACAGCCCAAAGTTGTAAAAAACGGTACGGGAGTTTAGTAGGTCATCTGAAGTATGCGATACGGAAGTACGGATACGGATAAAACGGGGTTAATGATACGGATGATAAATTTAATTATATAAATATAGAACTAGAATTATAAACATGACTATGAAATTATGAAAGATATTAAAAAATAAAAATTTCAAATCAATATACAAATAAAGCATATAAACATCTACTATATAAAATAACTTAGTTCAAGTATTATATACCATTTTATAATTTATAATTTTTTTCCACACTATAAGTTTTAACTTTTCATTATATATATCCAATAAACAAGTTTGTAATTCAAAACAAGTTTAATAGATTTATTGTATATGATTTTTTTTACTAAACTAATTAGATCTAAACGTTATATGTTGAATTCATTACATAATGACTACATGATACCAATATCATAAACCATATATAAGTCGTTTGTTGACATGAAAAAGTTTGAGAATTCATATGTATATATGTTGTTGACTATATAATTATACATAATTCCAGCAAAAAAAATAGCTATTAATTAAAAAATCCTGAAAAAAACTAGCTTAATATGTTGTTTTAGACAAATTTGATACGATTAATTCGGTGCTGAAATGAAAGTAATACTGGTATACTGTATTACTTTTTTCGCAAAGTGCCTTGAAAAAAGTTACAACCTTTATAAGAGAAAGAAGAGCGTGAGAAGTAAGAAAAATGTAACAAAAAAATGTTAACTCAAATAAAATAGAGGAGATATACTGCATAACAAGCAGCACACTAACAGTACAAATAAATAAATAGAGCTGAAACAGATGTTAATTAAACGCCTTTAAACTGCGAGCAACTTGTACGGTATTAAACAATTCATATATAACAAATTTATAACTTAAATTCATATAAATTGAAATGGTAAATAAAACTACTATGAAAAGAAAAAGAATAACTACAAATCATTTGTTCTTAATTCTCAAACTATTAAAAAATTAACTTCAAGTTTCACATTAATAAAGTGGTAAGATCTATAACTTTATAACATCTATGTTCTCCCATTACATTGCAGTATATACGTGCTTAATATGATAATGCTTATAGTAATGGATTTCTTGCCCCCCCTAATTTTATTACCTTGCTTCACCGCTGTCTGCAGTAATTGGGGTGGTCTCTACGTCTCTTTCTTCCTCATTTCTTCTGTTGTGCAGCATGAGCGGAAAGGTAACATCTTCATCTATCTTTTTTCTCTTTTTTATTTTCTTAATATGATAATGCTTATAATAATGGATTTCTTGCCCCCCTAATATTATTTCCTTGCTTCCCCGCTGTCTGCAGTAATTGGGGTGGTCTCTACTTCTTCTTCATCATTTCTTCTGTTGTGGAGTAAGAGTGAAAGGTAACATCTTCATCTATCTTTTCTCCTTGTTTGTTTAATTAATTATTGCGAAAAAGTGGTTGTGGTTAATATTGAGTGATTGTGAATAAGGATGGTTGCTGTCAATTGTTGAATTTATTTGTCGTGGTAAATAAGATATTGGTGAATGCTTAAAAATTATGATATTTGTATTATATAATTGATTGAATTAAGTTCTGCTTCTATTATAATCTACAGCCGACACTGGTCTTTGCTCGTTCTATGTCTAAAAAGCCCAAGAGTCCTGCAGCTTGACTCAGCATCTCGGCATCCCAAGAGGCCACTTATATATAACATGTTGATGAGGTGATGAATTTACTTAACTTGATTAATTATCAATTTTTAGTTATTTCTTAATCATCCGGTTGATAACTTTTACTTTATCTGTGTGGATGAATTCTAGTGCCTTTGTATGTGTACTAACACATTTCCGGGGGAGAGAATTAAGAACATTCCGTGGAATGTAGTCAAGGTATTTTTGTAGTCCTTATTCAAATTTGTAATATGTTCATTAGTTTTGAAATAGGAACAATATTATAATTTATGTGTTAAATCGATTTTGAATATGTACGTATATAAATGTGCAGTGTCCACAGCAGCCGGGAGGTCTCAGAATGTGGGCTACTATGTTCATACGTTTATGAGTGACTTGATAGCGGGACCGAGACCTTGCCAGAGAAGTCTCTAGACAAGGTAAGTGCATTCTCGAAATATTTGGTTTTGTAGAATTTTTAACATTGATTCTTAAACTCAAAGTATTATTAGCAACTAATCATATTTCTTTTTTTTTGTTAATTTCAAGGCTTTTGAAGATTGGTAGAAGGTTACGATGAAGGACATATAACCGAGTTGCTCGAGGAATGGGCAGAATACATGAGCGTTAATGTAGCTTGCTTTAGTGTTTGGTAGGATTGAGTAGGATGTTTTTGAAATTCTCATGAAACAATTGTGGTTTCTGTAAAGATTTTGTTGATGTTTGATTAATTTGCTCAATTTATAAGTGTAAGTATTGCCCGTAGATGGGTTTGGTGGTCATTTAATGGTAAAATGGTTGATCTACTGCCCCACTGTGGTGGTATTGTTAATTGTTATATGTTGACAGTTTGATTGATTCTTGGGTGTGTTTGGTACAATTGTAGGGTGGAATGGAAAAAAAACAACCTATTGCAGCGGTTCTTATTAAGAACCGCTGCAATATGCCCTGTCAATATTTTCTGAAGAGACCCTAATGCAGTGGTTCCTTCAACAACCGCTGCGATAGGTTTTTTTTTTTTTGGAAAAAAAGTCTAACGCAGCGGTTCTTTTAACAACCGCTGCGGTAGAGCACCTATTGCAGCGGTTGTTAAAAGAAACCGCTGCGTTAGAGTACCTACCGCGGCGGTACCCATCGCAGCGGTTTTCAACCGCTGCCATAGGTACCAAACACCGCTGCGGTAGGGTATTTTTCTACTAGTGACGGTATGTTGTTATGTGTCTCTGATTGTCTCTGAGGACTTCCTCGGTTCAGACTTATGTGTGAAATCTGTGACAAGATAGTCTGTCTGAATGTGTGAATTATATGCATGAACTGTATATTTAAGCTGCTTATTAATTACTGTTTTTGCGATAACAGTATTGGTTCGTATATATGATATCTATATATAAAACAAACTAGCGGCTATGGTGCTATCGTATATGTGTAATATAAGGAACGTCAGAAAAACGTTGTAGCACTAGGATAATAAGATATGTATATTATCCGAGACTTAATTACGGAGCATTGGCCTTTTCTAAACGCCGCTCTCGTATCTAACACTGGATCCCAAGTTTACATACTTCGGATTGGACTAATGACCTTAGTCTACTTTGTTAGAAAAATTGGTGCGCGTTGTGATGTGGCTCTTGGTGCGCGCTGTGATCACAAAAACAATACCAGGATGTCCGTGTACGACGAGTCCGTAAGTATCAAGAAATTTCCCGCCAACTAGAATGGTTTGTTGGTCGGAGACTCTACCGTTGGAGTGGCTACTGCCGTGGGTGACCCGCCATAACATATGGGTAAATTAGAGACACGTTTATAAACGAGACGTTGTCATTAGGCATAACTGAACAATTATATCAGCTTGTTAGCTCATACATTTGGCGAACAATATTGGACTCTTATGCCAAGGATGGGAATTAATACTCGTTTATTATACTCGCCTTGTTGTTCATTGGTTATGCTGTGTGGAAATATGTGTGTGTTAATGGTTGTGTTTTATTGTATGGTTATTACTATTAATTGTTTTACAGTTTAAATATTAAAACGGTATTGCATGTAACGAATCCCATGCTCTCGACCAAATAACTGAGGGGTCTGAGGGGGCATGACGGGGCATGTGATGACATACTCAGCAGGGGCTGATTCCATACCACAACCATGTTTATTTTCAGGATACTAGTTGTTTGTCGACGCAGGGCGTGACACTTGTGGATTAGACATTGGTACGGTTTGTTACAGTGTTATATTGGACTCGGGTTTTGGTCACCGAGGTGTATTTTCGCTTAGACGCTCACGTGTACGGATTTATGTGTAAGGTGGTATTATGTTGTAGTTCTTTTGGTATTATCTAAACTGCTATCTATCTCTTGTGATCACTGCGGAAATACGTTTCGTACGTTGATTATCAGGTAACGCGTTATCACTCGTATGGGCGAGTGGTAATGGTAACACCATAGTACGACAGTCTGTTATTTACCGCTGTGATTTAATTATTAAGTACGACGTTTAGGAGACATTAGGAGCCGAGTTAGTAGGGGTGTTATAGTCCACTTCATTATGCTTTGTTCTCTCATGGTGAACTTGATTCTTGCTATAAATACTGCGCTGCCGATTGGCTATCTGGTTCAGGGGGAAAGACAGTATATCTTCCACACCCAGTTCATACAGTAGTCTGGTTAGCCAGCTGATTTTTGTTGTGGGCTGTCGCATTGATCGATATTCTGCCTCCGCTGATGATAAGGCCATGCTTCTTTGTTTCTTTGCCTTCCAAGAGAGAGGGGATCCACCAAGGGTAATAAAATATCCATATATTGACTTTCTTGTGTTTGAACAGCTTGCCCAATTTGCATCACAATAAGCAACTAATTAGATCAGATTCCTTATTAAAGAATAAACCATAACATGTAGTACCCTTGTTGTATCTAAGTGTATGAAGTGCTACCTTCTAGTGTATATCAGTTGGTTTTTGCAAAATTTGACCGTGTAATTGAATGGCACAACAGATGTCAAGTCTAGTGTGAGCAAGAAAATTGAGTTTTCCTATCGGTTTTCTGTAGAGTAAGGGTTTTGTCAAGGGTGTTCCTTCATCTCTCAGTAGTTTTTGGTTAAGTTCCAGAGGTCCTGTTGTTGCTGCATGTGATAACAGTTAAAATGTTTGACCAAATTCTCATAATATTGTTTTTGTACTGTTATAATTCCTTCATTAGTGGTAATAAACTGCATTATAAGGAAGTAGAGATATGACCTAGATCCTTAATTAAATGAGTATGCAGTTCATTCTTATAGCAGTGATAAACACAATGTCATTTCTTGTCAAAAGAAGGTCATCTACATATACAGTAAGGTAGACTATTTCAGCCTTTCAAAGGTAGACATGTCAGCCTTTCTTTTTGCACAAACAAAGATAGTCATTTAAAGATTGTGTAAAACTAAGGTTCAAAAGGAAATACACTTCAATTTTCATGTCATTGTCTGAAGCATATTTTAATCCATAAAAGGGATTTTCTAAGTTTGTAAACTTTATTTCCTTGCTCTAATGTATAGCCTAGAGGCATTTCATGTAAAAATCTTCATTAAGGTCCCCATGAAGGAAAACATTATTTACATGTAATTAGCTAATGGTCCAGCCCCTTTCAAAGTAACAACAATCAGGCACTTATTGTAGTAAATTGACTATTGGTGAAAAAGTTCTAGGTAGTCTATTCCATACTTTGTGTGTACCCCCTTCATTACCAGCCTAGCCTTGTGTTTTTCTAGTGTTCCATCAGCTTTGTACTTTAGTTGTAGATCCATTTGCACCCTATGACCTTTTTTCTGTGGGGTAAATTGTTATTTATTTCCAAATCTTAAAAACTTCTCAATTATAGCTTTAACCCATACACTATTTCACTGCCTGATAGTAATCAGTAGGCTTAGTTTCTTTCTCTATGTTTTATCAGCGTCTAAATCAGTCAAGTTAACTAGACTAAGGTACTGGCAACAAGAGAAACAACATGTTCAGGCTTTACCATAGAAACAAAAGACATGTTGTCTCATCCGAAACGACGCCATACTTATGCATAAAGTTGTGAGTATGATCAGTATTGCTATAGTTGGTTAGTATTTATGCAAAATAACAGAGAAAGGGTGTAGGAACTTAGCTGGTTGTGGGGCTGCTGTTTCTTTCTGTGATACGCTACCTATGATGTAGTGAAGGTTCCTTGATGCTTCCCTATGTCTCATTGATCTCCTTACTTCATGCATTTCTGTGTTCGTTGCTTCGGCTTTTCATGAACACTTTCTGGAATTCCTCTTGTGGTTCTTGTTCTTAAGTAGTTCTGGGTGCATCCTTTGTTGTGTTGAGGCAGAAATGTTTCTTCCTCAAATTTGAAAATCCTTCGATCCTTTGTACGATTCTACAGGGAAAATAGGTTGATCTTTGCTTCCAACAAGACTAGGGGTTAGTGCAGTTTCAGATGTCAAGGGAAAAACATTTTCATTAAATTTACATCTCTACTAATAGTGACCCTTCGATTATCAAGATCATAGAGCTTATATAAATTTTTGTTGGGAGCATAAACCTAGAAATATTCCATTTACTAACCTAGAAGCGAACTTATCATGCAAAGGCTGATTAATATGAGAAAAAAATCAAACACCTAAAGCACTTAAGTTCTTAATAATTTGGTTCTAAGTTGTGGAGAATTTGAAAAGTAGATTGGCCTCAAATGTTGTCTGGGGGCATCCTATTTATGTGGTATAATGCCATGAGAACACCATCTCCTCAAAACTTGCTAGGAAGAGCATAGTGAAACATAAGCTTCTAACGTTTCTAAGATGTGTCTATACTTCCTCTTACTGTCCCATTGTGTTGTTGGGAATGATTACATGTTAATTGATGTTTATTCTCTTTTCTCAAGAATTCAGAACTTTCCTTAGAGCTACCCCACTCATAGGTGTTGTTTGTCCTAATGGCTTAACTTCTTTCCCAAACTGTAGTTTAACCATACTTAAGAACTGAATTATGATAAAAACACTACTGATTTTGCATCAATTAAATGAACCCAAGTTTCCCTTGAGTGATCATCAACCAAAGTAACAAAAAAAAAAAAAAAAACATCATATGTTTTGACCTTATAAGGCCCTCAAACATCAATGTGTATTAGATCAAGGAAATATGTTATAGTATTGCTTTTCTTTGGAATGGGAGTTTATGACTCTTCCCTGAATGACAAGATTCACAAAGTAATCATTTACAAAGAGACTAATCCACAAGATTCAGTTTTTTAATCTTCCTTATAGGAACTTGTCCTAATCTATGGTTAGCATCCTTGCAATCAAGCACATACACTATATTCTCAGCATTACAAGCAAAAACAGTTCCGTTAGCAACAACATGGTCAAAATTCTGGTCAAGCAAATAGATCACCGTTACTTTCTTTCCTATGGAATATTCAAGCAGGTTCTTAGAGTTCTGAAAAATACAACAAGTTTGAACACAATAATCTAGCTACTAAGATCAAGTTAAACTACAAAGCTAGGGACATATAAGACTTTTGTTAGAGTCATCAACTCATTTATTTTAACCTCTCCCATATTTGATGGGATGAGGGTGTCCATCTAGCATGCTAACAATATGAGCATATTCAAGTTGCTTGTGAGTACTGAATTTACTCAAATCTGAACACATATGCTCTAAGGCACTAGTATCTAGAATTCATCCAGTGGTGTCATTGAAGTTATTCACCTCCAGACAACTGTTGCAATCAACAGTTGTTTTACTATTCATGTGCAATGAATTGTTTGGAAAAAATGTCATAGCAGAATTTGTGTCGTTTCTTTAAAATTAGGGTTAAGGAAAATGTTACCAACTTAAATGTATCCCGCGTTGTTGTGCATAGAGGTGTGATTTCTTGCTTTTTGTTCTTGGCATAATGTACCAAGATCTGGTTTATCTACTTTACACTATAGCTTCCTGTGGTTTCTCATTGCTATTGGTGGAAATTGTTTCTTGTGTGGTTGACCGCCACGACCATCTTCTTATCTTTCTCAGTCCTCTAATTTGGTGGATAACCAATTTTTTCAAAACAACGATCTTCACTGTAGTTTCGCCGCTCTTCTTGCGCCTCTTCCTTGGTTCTAGATTTGAGCTCTCGAATTCACTTTACCCCCAAAATCTACTACCAATGACAAACTCCCTTCTTCTACTTTGCTCGCATCTTGTATAAGATTCTTGTTGGTGTTCTTCTGTTGCTCATCTTGAATCATCAAGGAGTATATTTTCTCTATGCTTGGCATCAGCGACATCATTAGAACATTCCCGCGAACTTGAGCAAATTTGCTATTTGCATACATCAAGAGCTTTATGCAACGTTGGCGCTTGACGAACGTTTTCAACTGTAAGAGCAAATCGACGTCGGGTTTGCAGAACCCAATTGATCCCATAAAGTCTTGAGTTTCGTATAATACACCCTCATGTTGTCATCACCTTGTCTAATGTTCGCAACCTCCAGTTCAAGGGCATAAATCTGGGCAAGATAGTTCTCTTCAAATCGAGAAAAAAGTTCGCTCCAAATCTACGCAGTAGTGGAACCAAAAATAATACTCTCGGTGATGTCCTTCTCTACCGTCGTGAGCAGCCACGACATGACTATGTGGTCACATCTCTTCCAGGCGCGGCAAGTGGCGAAGAATCTTCTAGCTTCTTGATTTTACCATAAACAAACCCATTTTATTCTTCACTAAGAGAGCTACGGTCATCGCTCGCTTCCAAGCCACAAATCTAGTGCCATCAAACTTTGAACCTGTGAGGATCATTCCCAGGTGCAATGAGTTGTGGAGATACATGGATCATTTCCCATATGATTCTGTATGCGACGAATCTGTGTGCTTCTCGTTCTCTTGCATCTTCTTTTTTTTAGTCTCTTTCTCATGTGTTTGTCCTTCTATCCTATATTCCATTTCTTGATTGTCTGGTCGAACTTTACGTTCTTAGGTTTAGGGTTGAGAAATAGTTTTAATTGAGCTTTGATACCATGTTATAATCAAAGAGACTTTTAATTAATCGGGGCAAATAAGAAAAGGGCTTAACACATCTGTGTTATAGACAATAGTTTATATAGGCAACTATCACTCTGTAACCTGTAGAGAACTACATTTTGTATCTCAAATATTTACTAAATATGGAAGAGTTGCACTTGGAGTAAGAAATGCAGGTTTATAACATGAAGGGTGTCTCTATGAGGAGATTGGAACTCTTGAGGTCCTTGGATTGGCTTAGCAAAGACCCTCACTTAGGATCCTTTTTTTGCTAAACTGGTGGCGCCTCCTTATGCCACTACTTATTGGGGAAAATTCAACATGTCATAGCTGTTCTGATATGCCTAGAGTTTGAATAAAGTTTTCCGGACACCGATGTGGTCTATAATATATGGTTTAAGCATGACAAGGGGCAATTCAAAAAGCTTCGTCACGCAATTAAATTGTAAATAATTATGATTAAAGCAGAGTTTCCCTTCCCATTTGCAAGAAGAAAAAACATTCCATGATCATTGGCCATCGATGAGGAGCAAACAAAAGTTGTGGAACTTATTTTGTGGTGCTTAGGTGGGGCCCCATATATATATATCTTATTTGGGACTCCCTAGCTCAGGAAAGACAAGGACACTATGGGTAAAAAATAGTAATTAAACTAAATTGCTAAATATGGACAGTGAACCCAATCATTGTAGTACAACAAAGTGTCGTATCCACAGGGACTTCGCAACTATCTAATCAATTATAAGTTTAGTGTTTGTGCAAGAATATAAACAAAATGCATAAATGTAAATTGGGGGCTATTTTTTTTTTTTGGGGGGGGGGGGTGGGTTGGTTTGAATAGGAGAAATAAAAGAAAAGCAATAAAACTAAACTAACTAATCTAGGATAGTTGTAGCTCGGGATAGGAAATTGCACCCGCAACCTTTTACTACCAATTGTCGAATCTTCGATAAATAGCTAGACATTGGGAATTTAATTAATAGGCAAATCTTGATCTATTAATTATAACCCATTTAGACGGAAATAGACTATTAGTTCGAGTCTTCAATTCAATCGGAAGCATAAGCACAATCTACCCTAAGTTGCAATGAGAACCTCATCTCAACATCAGTGAAAATCGGTTAACATTGATTTATTCCCAACAGTATAGATTTATACTTTCGGAAACCCGTCCATAGAAATCCACACTAATGCTAAACTAATCGTGATATCAAACCAAGCAGTTTAAACATAATGACATTAACTAGAGCAAACCCTAAGCAAATCCTTAAATTAACAAAGACAAGCTTAAAGACCATAATCACTCAATAATCATCTTCAACTAAGAACAAGGAATAAAATATAGCATACATCAATCCAAGATTCAACAATGGAGTTTGGGGATTTGAGGCAAAATCCAAATCCATAGCTACAAGGAGACTACTCAAGCATGGAAGAAGTAAAAAGAAGATAAGGAAGAGAAATGGCCATGGATAAGGTGGGGAGCTTCAATAGGGGAGGATCTCCTTCCTTTATCCTTCTTCTTCCTCTTCCTATCCTCTTCTTTCTCTTCTTTTCTCTTCTAGTTCGTCGCTTCAAGTTGCTCGAGCGTAACCCTCATTCCCCTCTTATTCTGCGTTTTAAAACGCATTCTACTACAAACGGGGCTTGGTCTGGGTTATATTCCTGGATCTGAGTGAAAAATAGGCAGAAAGTCCATTCTAGGTGTGGTCCGAGTTTATTTCCCGGACGCAAACCCGGGCTACACTTCCAGAAATCAACTTCAACTTGTTTCTGCTTTAGTTTCTTCGTTTTAGATTCGATTTTGGATCCGTTTGCGCTCACGCATTTGCCTATTTGTCTACTTTATTCCTAGATATGTTATTTCTTCTGTTTAATCAATAAATGTGTAAAACACCAATAAAGCACAAAACTAGAGGAAATCTAGCTAGAGTTGACAAATGAGCATGAAAAGTGTTGATTTAACATATGAAATGCACCCCTAAAACATGCTCATTTGGACATTCATCAGACACCAGTTGAATCAATTCTTCAGATCTATCGGACTGAGCCCATGGTTCATCTTCTGGTATGTTCTCCTTCGAACTCAGTTGCGGGTCATATTCTTCGATCGATTCTTGGTGTGGACAAGGTAGCTGCCTGGGTGAGCGACGATGATATTTTCATGCTAAATGAAGTAGGTCGGACACATGAGATTTTCCCTAAGAGATTGAGAGGTATTGCTTCTTTGACAATCCATTTTACATGTACCTCTCTGAGGTCAAACTTTTGCGATATAGGACAATGGTCACAACATATATTAATGCCTTTGATCTCTGTGCCTAAAACTCGGGATTGTTTCTCCCATATAATCCTTGATGATGTAGGCCAGTCCTCTAAGCCTAAGACCATGGTCCTTATAACAAACTTCAAAGGTGAAAATAATGTAATTGTTCTACCCGGGGACCTAAAGTAGCTAGGCTATAATTAGTTTTAAGAAAGATAAGCTTAATGAGATCGGTAAATCATATGTAAAGAGGTTGTGTGAATCTGATCTATATTAGAGTAATATATAAGGATTTAGTGTGTAATCCACAAACTGGTTGCAGGTTAACTTCTTTGCGATGTGGTGATTAGTTGTTTGAGCGTAACGATCAACAATAATAAATGAGACATAAGGGTTTATGTGGTTCGATCTTGAATGATCTAGTCCACAGGAGTTAATAGAGGTTTAGTATAATTGAAAGAGTACAGAGATGAGAGAGAGAGAGAGAGAGAGAGTGAGTCTTCTTGTGTTGTTTGCACTCTTTTTATGACCTTTTTAATAAATGAGACACTAATTGCTATTTATAAAGAGAAGAAGATAGGTTGGCCGGCTAGTCTTCCTGGTTTGCTTCCTGTCTTCAAATCGAATTGATGACCAGGGTCACAACCATGTGGAGTAGGGCTGACATCATCCGGGATGGGCTTGTCTAGGAGGAAGCTTCCACATCTCGCTCGGTTTTCCCTTAATTATAGAAAGGATGCACGCTACCTCGGGGTATAAATGATATGTGAGGGAGGTGTGCGCGTTGGTAACCATGGGTGTCTGAGTTGGTAACGACGGGTTGGCCTATGAGATTGATAGGACAAAGTGTCAGGGGCGCACATACTAAATCATAAGTGCTTTTCTAATGAGAGAACTTAACCGGGGTTTCAGCTGGTGAAACCCAAGTATCTGTTGCTTAAGACTTGGCTTTCTTTCTTGGTTGACTTTGGATGGCTTGCTTGGTGGACGGAGCGGGGTTCTTACACGGTTGTTGGGTCCTCTTTTGGGTACATGTAATTATAGGGAAGGAAACATGATTAGCTCTTTAGTGACACGGAGAAGGTGGAATTGATTACACCACAACAACATATGTGCTCCTTTGAACTCAGTTGATGATCATATTCTGCAATCACTTCTTGGTGTGGACAAGGTAGATGCCTGGGTAAAAGACAATGATATTTTCAGGTTAAATGAAGTAGGTCGGCCAGGTGAAGATGTTCCCAGAGAGATTGAGAAGTATTGCTGTTTGACAATCCATTTTACTTGTACCCCTCTAAGGTCAAACTTTAGCGATATAGGATATTGGTCACAACATATATTAGTGCCTTTGATCTCTGTACCAAGAACTCGGGATGTTTCTCCCACATTATCCTTGATAATGTAGGTCAGTCCTCTGAGCCTAAGATCATGGTCTTGATAGCAAACTTCAAAGGCAAAAATAGAGTAATTATTCTAAATCAGCTAAGACTTGTAATAAATCTAAAAAAGCTAAGCTTAACGGGCTTGGTAAATCATATTTGGAGAGGTTGTGTGAACCTGATCTCTATAGAAAATGGATCATAACTTTGTGACAATGTTGGTCAAGAACTACAGGAGCCACCCTGAAAGGACAAAGGCAAGGTACCGAAATACCCCGGACTTAAAAATGGTGATTAAATTATTATAATATGATGTTTAGAGGCCTAATGATGCCTAAAGAACTTTGGTGAAGAGAGTAAAACCAAAAGAAAAGAGAAAACACGTAAAAAGCATAAAACGCAAAAAACGTGTGTTACGCAACCATAGGAGGCATATGACCTCAACTAGGATCCTAGATGGATTCCTAAGGCTTAATTATGCCTAAATAACATACGGGAACAATTCTCGAAGAAAACGAATCCGAATAGTGGATTAAAAACGCAAACAAAGCTTTAAAGCATGTTTTTCGAGAAAACTCGAAAATGTGACTTTAAGTGGTCAAATGGACTCGTAAAAATTATACTTGATAATATAACTATAATTAAATATTAATGAAGTTTTAAGAACCATTAACATTAAAGAAACGAGAAAAATCCGGAAAACGGGTCCGGTAGTGAATAGTGCCAAATAGGGAAATTTAGGAGCATTTCTTGCGAAAAGACAAAAACGCCCCTCCTTCACTAATTATAGGAGGCCGGTTTTTGTAAGTAAAATAGCACCCTCTCTCAAGTAATGACTAGCTTGTAATAAAAGAGAAAAGAAGACAAAAGCAAAAAGTGAAAAAGGTAGAAAAGGACATTACCTTTCTTTCTCCTCTCATTTCCTCCCTCCCATCAGATTTCCCCCTCTCTCTCCTTCCTTTCTCCTCCCAGCCATGAGCCCTCTTCTTCTCCCCTTGCTGGCGATTTCAAGCTTCCTCTCATGGCTTTCCTACCTTTCCTTACTTGCCCAAGCTACACCAAAGCTCCAACCACAAAACAAATTACATATTTCTCTTAGTTGGAGCAAGGGCTATCTTGTGATCTTTTCAAAATATCCAAAGGATGAAGATGACCTCCATGGGTAGAGCACCCCTTGAGAAGAAAAGTTCATTTTCTGGAGCTAGTTCATCTCCTCCTTCATTTAAGGTAAGAAGAAAGACTATAAAAATCCATGGTTTACTCCATTCTCTTGTCCAGCCGATTTTGGATTCTTAAGAACCATGTTTTTATTCTTTGTATGAGCATTGAATCAAGCTACAAAAGCTTAGTGGGAGCTCTCCATTGATTCATGACCAAAATCCAATTCTAGGGTTCCCAAGGTGATGCCCAATCCTAGTGTTTAAGTTTTAAGCATTTCCTTGCATCCTTAAGTTAATTAACAAGTTAAGTGTCTTTACTTAATCTCATTTCTTCATTGAATGTTGGGCTGGAACTTGGAAATTACATTGCCCCTTGAATGAAAATGGAAAGAGAAAAGAGAAGAGGAGAAGAGAAGTGGAAAAAGAAGCACTTGAAAGCTTAAGGTAATTAAGCTACCCTAATATCTATCTCTAATGCTTTAGATATTTTGGGATGGGGAAAATTACGAGGATGAACCTAAATTGTGCTGAAAATGTGTTTGGTAGAGAGAGAGAGAGAATTATGAATTGATGTGTGATTTAAGGGCCTTGAAGCCAAGTGGTTTATGATTATGCATTATGTTGTTGTGAGTGATGAAATTTTGGACGCGTTTATCTGGACTTGTGTGCTAGTAGAATCCACTAGGGATATGACTAGTTGGAATTGATTTAGGTGGATGAAATGATACATTGGGCATGCTAAGATTGTAGAGGAGTTATGGCAAAATTTCTGTAAAAACAAAGGGATTTAGGTGATGTAATGAGTGAAGAATGACCTAAGGTTAATTACGAACTTATAGGGATTGATTGGGTTAGTTAACATCTTGAAATGATAGTTGGAGAATGGAATAGAGTTGAATGAATAGAGTGATGCAAAAATCTATAGCAAAAATGATGTTTTAGTGTCTTGAATTTCTAGGTGCATGACCTTGTAATAGAGGATGGAATTGAGAGCTAGAGATGAGAATGTCTAAGGAGGAATTGGTATGGTCAAATGATGGTAGGTGAAACAATTGAGCTAGAGAAATGGGTGAGCAAGTGTGCATTTTAGGAAACTTGAAATTAAGTTGCAAGTGCAGAATTGAAAATGAAAATGAAGATGAGAATTTGTAGAAGTGAACAAGGATTGAGTGAAGAGTATGACCAATGGTTTAGGAAGGTTTAATGTAGGTTTAAGGTGTTAAAACATGTTTGGAAACATGTGGAAAGAATGAAAAAGATTTGGGTGAGAATTGAAGTTAGAATAGAAGTTGAAAACTGTAAAATTTGACAGTTTGTAGCAGGGTCCGGGACCTAGTCCTTGGACAAGGTCCCGAACCACACAAAAATATGCCCCGAGAGTACCACTGGAGTGTTGGTCCAGGACTTAAGTCCAGGACATAGTCCCGGACCAGGTTAAAAAACTGGCCGAGAGTTACACCTATAGGTTGGTCCGGGACTTGGGGTAGGTACAAAGTCCCGGACCAGAGTAAAATTTCACCCGAGAGTGTTGTCATGTGTTGGTCCGGAACTTAAGGGCCGGACCAAGTCCCGGACCACACCAAAAATGCACCCGTGAGTAGTTTAAAGCCTCTAAATGAATGGGGATTGATGGGTATTGGTATTAGATGATGATTAGGACTTGTTTGGGGACATGTAAAGGTCCTTAGGAGTATAAACAAGTATGAGATTGAATGTAGAAGTGAGAACTTAAGATCACTTGAGTAAAGTTAAGAGTAACGGGACAACGGGGTTAAATACGGGCGCACTAGTCGTTAAAAACCATATTGTCATAACATTAATAGAAACGTTTGTAATGTAACCATTTATTCGGGAATTATCCGAGGAGCGAAAGACGACGCGCTAGAATTATTCCTTGGTGAAAGGTATGGTTTTCTTGAAACTTGTGTCCTGCCGAGTTACGCTCAGCTTGTGTGTTATCTGTTGTGTGCTGACCTAACAAGATAAAAGCACGAAAATGTTTATAGCATTTGATATATATGTACATCTCGATGCCTGCTGTATGTGCTACCCTCCTTGCTTGAGTATGTGATCTAACTGAATATCGTAGATCAACTCACATTAGGACAACGTTTGGTTAGCGACTCGTAGAAAGAGTCGATACACAAAGTAACTAAAACATGGAGAAAACACGTAAGAAATCTCAACTAGAGAATAACTGTAGTTCAACATTATGAACTCATGAGAAAAGTAAAAGAGATATACAGTATTAGTAAATTCCCTTTTTAATGATTCATCGAGAACAATGATAATTCAATCTTATGAACTCACTAGAATGTGAGAGAGATGTATGGGACTGTAGAACTCCCTCTTAATGATAGTCGACCTCCTATATGAGGATTCGGCCCGGTATGAGAAAATGACCCGAATGTATAAGTATTCGAAATGTTGGGGTAACCCTTAAATCCGAGAATACAAGAATTCAAGAAAATTCCCTAAGTTATTAGATGACATCGAGAGTGATGCTTCTAGACTAATATACATACTTATGTTATGACTCCAATGAGAGAAGTGATTGGGAATGTGAGAAGTCCGATAGAGATTCGAACGTATATGAAAGAAAAAGGAACTAAGAGAGTAGTTCCGGTTGCTAGTTGAACCTTCCCACTATGCTAGACCCGGTGTAGGGTCGAAACGGGGAAGTAAGACTAGAACTCGAAAGCCCGGTGGTGAGATTGTGAATGTCTCTGCCCGGAGGTCAAGTGTATTGACTTAAGAATTATTCAAGAGAGGAATAATTGAGAAAATAAGATCGAGACCTGTAGTGTCTTTAGATAAAAAAGAACAAGTGAAGTTATCCGAAGAGAATGGATAAGTTAGCGAATGATGAGAATGAGACATTAGTGAGGTAGAAACCCTTAAGGCCGAATGAGCAAGATAATGTAAACTAATAAACTTAATATGTTAGTTGTGATTGCATTCCTTATTTGAATACTTGTGAATGCGAGCATGTTGTATGTTTATTACACTTCATGTTTTGATTTAAATAAAATCAATCGCATGTTAAGACGAGAATTAGTTGAGTGTGGCCCGATAGTAGCAGTTGCACGACTACCATACCAGCAAAGGTGCTGAGCCCCTTTGGGGCCACCCATATTTTTCAGGTACAATGGAGGTGATTACCGTTCGAGAGTAGGACGGGGTTGCTGCTAGTATGTATGGGTAGTTAGTTACATTTGTAATTGTTTGTATAATAAGACCGAAATGTTATCGACAAGTTGAGGATTATAATAGACTCGGTATAGATTTGAATTGAGGATTATATTATGTGACTCGGTTTAGTAATGAATGAGATTTGTATTTGTATAAGTACTCGGAATTCCGATCCATCAGACCTTTACTGTATTTTAGTTAGGCCTTGTTAGTCACGTGGGTGGCTAACGGCATTGTTTCACCCACCGTTGTGTTGGATTATCCGCTGCGAAGGTAATAATGAATGAGGAGATTAGTTGTTAATGACGAGATTAGCGGTAGGTAGGGGTGTTACAGGTACTCCACAAATTTGTTTTTTCCTGAACCAAAATAGGTCTTGCCCCTTCGATTATTAAGCCTTTAAGGGTGCTTCATAACTTAACTTCCTAAGGGTGCGCAACCTGGAAATATTGGCCCAAAGTTGTTACATGGGTGGAGGGAAATGTCTGGGAATGGGGATGATCCCTGTATGCTTAAATTGTTAAATGTTTATGAATTGCAAGTATGATTTATGAGTTTTTAAAAGCTGAAATGCATGGAAAGGGGATCGTCATAGGTTATGAGTATCTAACAATGAAAGGTAATATGGAATAAGACATTACTTCTTGTCCCTTGTTGTCCATGGTTGGGGAAAGTGAATAAAAATTTAGGTCCAAGGCAAAGTCTAGGTTGAGTTAGAGTCAATGTGTCTCGTATTCTGGAATGCGTTTCTTGTTTCACTGTTTGTAAAACTTGTAGCTATGAGCTTTTTAATTCTTACATTATTGTTTGTAACTGGATCTCCTTGTGCGAACTACTTAAGATTGACATTCGTCACTTCAGTTTCTAAGTTTTATCTGAATGTTTACTTGAAGACAAGTAAAAAGCTAAGTTTGGGGTAGTTGATAAGTGGAGAATTTAGCTATGTTTATGTCCTATAATGTATATTTATTTATGATTGTATGTTGTATGTTTCCCCATTTAAGTGTTTGTGTTATGCTAAGTGGTAAGATTATCTTTCACATGTGATTTCTATGCTTAAACAAGTGAAAATACTCAAGAAAAGGGCAAGTTAAGAAGACAAGGATCGTAACAGAATTATACATACTTCATTTTAATTGCATTCTTAATTGTAGTCTAAATCAATTTTTTTCCAATTAAGGTAAATCCTCCATCCACATCACCATCTGAGGCCCACAATCTTGATTAAGAGAGAAGATGATCAAGATGATGCCAACATGCAAAACCGACTTCTTGGGCGTGTTCATACTTCACAAAAAAAGAAGATCCTAAGAAGGCTAGAACATACAAGCATTATATGTAAAAGGGGGCTCGCATGGGCGGTGGGAACCAGAATCAAATCCTTTATGAAGCACTTGAAGATGCACCACATCTACATGGATACTGCAACAGGGGGGCTAGAGGCAAAATCAGCTTACGGGTTTACCGAACGACACACTCAGTCCAAGTTTTTTCAATATGATAGAGAAGAATGATAGAGACATGGCTAGCTAGATTTATGATTGATGAACAAATGCCCTTTAATTTAGGTGAAAGCTCTACTTTGAAAATTTTGTTTGCACCACATTACAACCACAATTTAGGAGAGTGCCTAGGAACACACTTAAACGTAGAGCTTTTACACAATATGTTATATCTGGAACAAACCTAATGGAAACGATAGATAACTTTGATGGTCGTGTTAGCTTGACTATTGATATGTGAACGTCTACAACTAATGAGGCATTTACTTGTGTTACACTTCATTGGATTGATTGTTCTTGGACGCTCCAAAACGTATTATTGCTTTTGATATTTTAATGATGCACCTAACGCCATAACATTTTTGAACAATTAATTAAAATTCTATCTGAATGATTTGTTAGAAAATGTGTTGTTCATTTCTTTAAATATTGCTTCAAACAACACTAGGCACACATTTTTTAAATCTCATCTGACACTCAACTCTTGCATAATAGAGATTTCTTACATGTTCGGTGTTGTGTTTATGTGTTTACATTTGTGTGTTCAAGAAGGGTTACATAACTTGACTTCTATACTAGAACCACTCAGGCTTGTTATGAGAAAAATAAGGAAATCACATCATGTTAAACAAGAGTATAAAAATTGTGTGAGCAAGCTATTTATGTGTTCATTATTTTGCTCCCGATACCCCACTAGATGGAACTCCACTTTTGATTTTTGCTCAAAGCTAAGAATACATCAGCCCATTTTACCTCATGTTTATAACACTATGGTTGTTCAATCAGGTGATGATTTAATGACTCCCGAGTTTCGAACTAATGTTTATGATTGTGTGCAATGTTTTTGGTTGTGCACCAAGGTCTATACATTAGTTTATGAACCTAATGTGCATCTCGTCATACATGAATGCATATTTTATATTTAATGTTTTGCATGTAAACAAGCATGTAAGTGGGATTGATGGAGTCATCAATGATGGATGACTAAATGGTTTACATACTTTAATGAGTTCCTTTGATTTATTGTATTGAAACTTTCTTGATCCACGATTAAAATTTGATGGTTTAACCAATTATTTGACTGTTATTATAGTATTGTTTTAGAAGGTCAACCCGAGCCAAATTATGTTAAGAAACATGTTGTAGAGGTTGATAAAATCTTGAGAACTCTACATGATGACTATACTTCAAAGTTTCGTCTAGACGAGCTTTCTGCAGGTGTTGCCGGTGGTAGTAGTAGTGGTCTTCTTCTAAACCATTGCGCCCCGATAGCAAAGAAGTTTTTTTATTGGTAGTATTTTGAAAAGACCGAAATCTATTCAATTAGGTTCTGGATTGTGTACATATGACGATTATCTTAACTTAACTTTTAGTTTTGATGATGATGGTGATATAGATGTTCTAAAGTGGTCTTCTTCTAAACCATTGCGCCCCGATAGCAAAGAAGTTTTTTTATTGGTAGTATTTTGAAAAGACCGAAATCTATTCAATTAGGTTCTGGATTGTGTACATATGACGATTATCTTAACTTAACTTTTAGTGTTGATGATGATGGTGATATAGATGTTCTAAAGTGGTGGATAGCTCAAATTTCGCATCCTTGCAAGAATGACCGGACACGTGCTAGCAGTTCCAGCATCAATAGTTGCTTCCAAGTCCGCGCTTAGTGCAGACAAACGAGTATTGGACGAAAAGAGATCAAACCTTACACCAGACTCAATCAAAGTATGTGTTGAGAAGTATGATTGGGACTTAGCTGAGTTGCGATCTCAATCGCGAGCACAACAGTATGAAGGGCAACATGATGACCGGTTTGAGACGAATGAAGAAGAAGCCACTTAGGACTTCTATCTTGTAATCTTTTAGAATGTAGTAGTATTAAACTTCTTTTCATGTAATCCTTTTAGACTTGTAGTCGAGTAACCTCTTAGTAGTTGTACTCTTTTTTGCTTGTTAGGTTTTCCTAATGGGTTTTTACCTAATAAGGTTTTAACGAGGTAGTGAATTCATACCATGATAAAATTCCCTTTATTCTTTAATTGAAGTTTCAATCATAAATTCTAAGTACTTTTACACATTTATTGTTTAAACTTGAGGAATATCATAGCTAGAAGCAAAGTGGACAAAGAGAACAATGCGCGGGCGCAAACGAATCTCAAGCCGGAGCTAAAACGAAGAAATTGGACCCGACCGGCCCCAAGTGGGTCGGTCGGGCAAAAAATTGGAGACCCAAATCGGAACCGATCTGGAATTGATAACAGAACCAGCCAAGACCCGTTGGGAACCGATTTTTAACCGCATTTGAAACCGAATACGCTCCTAGGAACTGAACCGTAACCGCCGAGGAACTGGTCCTGGCCGGTTCCGAATCTGAATCTTCTCTCCGAAACTGGAATCAGAACCGGACAGGAACGAAACCGTGACCAGCACTAATTTCAAGTGAGGATTTGTGGTATACCCATGTCCACATTTGTCGTCTGACTCTTTTTGTTGGTGGTTATATGTCTATAATATAAGTGTTATATGATGAGAAGTGGTTGAAGGTCGAAAAAAGAAACCTAGGCCGTCGAGACTTGTGACAATTGCATTTAAATTTAATATGGATTTGTTTATACTAATTAGACCTCAATTTTAATCAATTATATTAATGGGATTCCTACCTATGTTGATGATTTCCTACATTTGGTTTGAAAAGTACATTTATCTACAACACGTATCAAGAATTAACACTTAAATTATTTTAATTTTAGCTATCAATTCCACCTCTATCCGGTGGTTTAACAAAGTTTTATATAAGTGAATATACATCTAGTTTTATTTAGTTATGTCGTATTTTATTTTGCTCATTTCCTCAAAATAACTAAATAGTTAATCCATGATTGGAAATATAAATTATCACCTTATGTTACTTGATAAACTCATAATATGAGTTTCTTTTACAAAATGGCTATACATATATTAATGTCAGAGCTTACAGTAATACTGATTATATTGAAGAAGGTATTCCTTGAACAATCTACCTAGCATAAGAAGCCACAAAATAACATAGTTCAATATCTCACAAACACAAAAGAAAACATATAATATGAGTAAAAAATTAAACAGAACCTTGCATGTGTCGAACATATCTAGTAAGAGCTGTCTCGTAGTTGCAAAGATCACAGCCTTGGCTTCAAGTGAGCAGCAACAATCGGACCCAACCAGCTTGGGCTTGTCAAACTCCAGTCTGAAATAAAATCTCAAACAATGGTTTTTGCCACTAGATTTCAACATTTTAAAGTTACCAAATGTCACTGCAGTTAGTCCACCCGACTCATGGCTGTGCGTGAATGAAACATACCATATGTACTGCATTTCATTTTGTGCTGCCTTTTAACCGCGCGCTGAGTCAGTGGCCAGCCCATCTCTCCCATCCCTTCCAGAGTAGTCATCACACATATCGCCCCATCTCCATTTCCGTCATCTCTCAACGCCCCTTTTCTCTTCTCTCTACGTATAAAGCAAATCCGAAGAAAAACCAAATCTCATCACTAAAAAACCCTGCGTCTCTTCTCTAACCTGTGTGTGCTGGCGTCTGTGTTTATTCATCCCATCACTTGGACCTTTTGAATCGGTTGCTCTAACATCAGATTCATCCAATTCAACCATCGGTAGATTTTACGCTGATTACCGATCTCTAGTGCTTTTGATGAATTATACCAGATTTGAATCGGTATTGCTCATATGATGGCCTTTTCCATTCATATTTTTCATGTGCTGTCGGTCCTTTTTGTTCAGTTGTAAACCGGCATAGGTCCGGGAGGGGGATTTGGATTTCTTTTTCTTATAAAATAGTTTCATTGATGCAGGGTATGGGGAGATTGACGAACCGACAACTAGAGAATTGAAGATGCCAGGGTTAGCGCATAAAAGTGACCGATTGAGCAATGCGACTTCGCCGTATCATTCTATGTCCACTACCAATGGATCAGTTTCTTCCATTGGGTTCTGGTCCAAACACAGCGATGATATCAGCTACAATCAGCTGCAGAAGGTACTTGTTAGTGGCCTCCTATAGTAATGTATAATGTTGTACTTTTGATTTGTTTTACGCATCTAGATAATTTGGTGTATTAGAAGTCAATCAAAGAGATTAAGTTATAATTCATTCTGTTCGAGTTATTCTTGCAATTATATAGCTCTCATTCTGTGGTAATTGATATTATTCTGTGTTTCTAATTCTTTCTATTCTTAATTCAATACTAAGCTTTTCATGTTCCATATCTTCCCATTACTGTATATGCAGTAGTAATTACCGATTTAAAGAATGCAGTCTCTGCAGTGTCAAACATGCTATTGCACTCGGTCCATAGAATGAATAAAATACAATGCCAAAGCGTGCATACCATTTTCTTGTTTTAATTGGTTGATATTATCTTTGTTTATTCTCGGTATGGAACATTTTGGATTCATAGTGGTCCACATTTTGTATTGGAGTAGTTGAAATACAGGCCAGTTCATTCATTACTAACAATTAGCATCTTTTCATGATGTTCTATCAGTTCTGGAGTGAGCTTCCTTCACATGCACGACAGGAGCTACTAAGGATTGACAAGCAGACCCTATTTGAGCAAGCTCGTAAAAACTTGTATTGCTCAAGGTGCAATGGGCTCCTTCTTGAAGGGTTTTTGCAGATAGTTATGTATGGGAAGTCTTTGCATCAGGATAAGACAAATGGCCAGCTTCTTTGTTATAAATCCCGAGGACCAAAAGATCAAATGATTGATGGATCCAGCAAGAACTTAGCAAGTCAAGATGAAGCGCCTGATCCTTCAGTACATCCTTGGGGTGGTCTAACCACAACTCGGGATGGGGCTCTTACACTTCTGGATTGCTATTTATATGCAAAATCTCTCAAGGGTCTTCAAAATGTCAGTACACTGTAGTTCGTCGCATGAGTTTGTGGTCACAATATTTCTCCCTTCACTTCATTGTCCTCATTTCTTCTCAAAATACTCTGTACAGGTATTTGATAGTGCTCGTGCGAGGGAGCGGGAGAGAGAGTTGCTTTATCCTGATGCTTGTGGTGGAGGTGGTCGGGGTTGGATTAGCCAGGGAATGGTGGGTTATGGACGAGGGCATGGAGCTAGGGAAACGTGCGCCTTGCACACTGCAAGGCTTTCTTGTGATACATTGGTGGACTTCTGGTCAGCTCTTGGTGAAGAGACCCGGCAATCTCTTCTGAGGATGAAGGAAGAGGATTTCATAGAAAGACTCATGTATAGGTATGTCGCTGTCTTATGTCTGAGCTTATCTATCCTTATTAAAAGATAAAATGGTAAAAGAGTGCTCCATTTTTCAGTGTGGACTTTTTTTGTGTGTTAGGAGCCATTGCTGTAAGGCAAAATGGTGCAAGATAAAGTATAGTAGCATCATACAAAGAAAATTCAAATGAGGAATATGGATTTCCTTGCAGGGATGAAATCCTAATTTAGCCAAGAAGAATATATGGTTTGACCTTCATGGCACATAGTCACTTATTATCTTGATGCATACTAATCGTGTCTTCTCTTCCTGATCACCTTTAGTAGAGAGAATTTAAGCCTTTCGCTTACTATGTTTATGCCATATCATCCTACTAGCTATAGCCAATAGTGTGAAGCCATGCTTCTGGTTCTGTATGATGTACTATTGTTGTTTCTAAATGCATTATCTTTTCATTGTTGGATTGAACTGTTTGATAAAAGCACACCATTGCTTTTGTTTTTTTATCTCATGCTTTTTTCTTTTTCTTTTTTGCATTGCTTGTTCTTTGTATTTTTTCCTACTTATCTTGCAGGTTTCAACTGTGTTGGTTGTATAACACAGTGTCTTGAAACTGTTGTCTTCTAATGTCTTGTTCAACTGATGCAGATTTGACAGCAAGAGGTTTTGTAGAGATTGTAGGCGGAATGTCATCCGTGAGTTTAAGGAACTGAAAGAGCTGAAACGTATGAAGAGAACCTCGCTGCACCACATGGTTCTGTGTTGCTGACACAGCTTTCCAGTATGAGGTGCCCCTCCCTTCTCCTGCTCAAATATTTGGATACTGATTTCTTGTCTTTAACATGCTATTTGGAAGTTCCAGTGGCCTAATTCATGTACCATGTTGGAAGTGGAGGTTGTAGGTCAAGTAGAAATCCACGACTCTATTTACATCTGGATCCATTGTTCATTTATAAATAGAAATACCTCAGTCATCTGTGCCTTTTCAGGTGTCAAATCATTCGATTTATGCTGATTGGCATCAAGCTTTCAATTCAGTTGGAATGTATCATCATTTTGAATGGGCAGTCGGGACAGCAGAAGGGAAAGCTGACATTCTAAAATTTGAAGATGTTGGTATGAAGGGAAGTGCTCAAGCAAATGGTCTAGATCTTGATGGTTTTAGTGCCTGTTATATCACCTTGAGGGCGTGGAAATCAGAGGAACACTACACTGAGGTATCTGTTAAAGCTCATGCATTGAAGGGTCAGCAATGTGTCCACTGCAGACTCATGGTTGGGGATGGTTATGTCACAATTTCACATGGTGAAAGTATAAGAAGGTTCTTCGAGCATGCTGAAGAGGCTGAAGAAGAGGAGGTAGTCTCAGCTCTCTTCAGCTTGTTTGCAGCTTGTAGTATTTCTTCATTTGATGCACTTGTGAGAGATTCATCTTCTAAATGGAGCTTGGCATCTGTTATGCCCCATATGCTTACAGGATGATGATTCAGTGGACAGGGATGGAAATGATTTGGATAGTGAATGCTCTCGTCCTCAAAAGCATGCGAAAAGTCCTGAGCTTGCACGAGAGTTTCTTCTTGATGCAGCTACTGTTATTTTCAAGGAGCAGGCATGTTACTTGTCACATTTAGCATCTGCATATGATGATCATCAAGACCGTTTCAGTTATGTATATATATATTATATTCGGTGTGGCTTCATGATTGTCTATCAGTCCCTGTTAGTTAAGGGGCTTTCCACAATGTAGGCCGTGTTCGGAATTAGTTGTCCAATATCCATTAACATTTTGTGAGGGATATATTAGTTGTCCTAAACCAGTTGTCCATTTTGTGACTGGCATAGTTGAGATTATAATTCTGGAACTCTCATTTTGAAATGAAAAACTATCATGTTATTTTGAAAAGTTGCAATTTGTAAAAGTACTTTCTATCTTTTTCAGGTTGAGAAGGCATTCAGGGAAGGAACTGCACGTCAAAATGCACATAGCATATTTGTTTGCCTTTCACTTAAACTGCTGGAAGGACGTGTTCATGTAGCCTGTAAAGAAATTATAACTTTACAAAAACAGGTCTGTCACTCATTCAAACTGTTCAAATTTCCAATATTCTTGTGTTGGCTTTTCAGAGAAGTGGCTTCATGTTGAATCATTTTTTTGTTTTCCGGTACACAGATGAAACTTCTCGAAGAAGAGGAGAAGGAAAAGCGTGAAGAGGAGGAGCGCAAAGAAAGGAAGAGGACTAAAGAAAGGGAGAAGAAGCTTCGTCGAAAAGAGAGGTTGAGAGGAAAGGATAAAGAAAAAAAGTGTGCTGATTCCGATCTGTCATCCGCCCTTCCTGATGTGGACGAGGTGTCATCTCGTAGCATGGATGAGGATGTAGGTATACCATTGATGACCCAGCCACTGCTACTAATAATACTCTTTCCAGTCCTCCAGATCATAGGGGTGAATGGATTAGTACTGATGATACGGCATCCAATGTTCCTAGTAACAATTTGGATATTCCCGATGTTGAGCATGTCATGTCGAAAGATGAGATGATTTTACAGGCGAGAAAGCCAAGTTCTCTCGCAACAAAACTAAACTTCACAGAGACTTTCAACTCGACTCATGTGAAAAACGTCCTGAAAGACGCCGAATCTTAGAGAGCACTTCAGTAGGCAATAGATCTGAGTCAAGATACTGTAATGACAATTCTCTGTGTTCTACAAGGGGATCTGGTGATCGGAACAGGCAACCAAGAGCCAGTCCTGCAAATATCAACCTCAGAAACTCCAATCCAAGGTTTAACCAGAAGTCACAGTGTCCAACCGATAGGATAGTTGATCAGACTGCCCTGAGCTCATGTGGCTGTAACCAGCTAAATGATTACAGAACGAGAGTGGAGCCTTGTGCTTTTGGAAATAGAATGAATCGGATAGCAGATCTGTTAATAAGATCGAGTCTTCTGATTTATCCAAGCCAGCATACAGGAGTAGCAAGTTAAACCAAAGTGATTACACCATCCATGACACTTGTGGACGATCAAGGAGCAGCAAAACCACCTCCGCCTATCCTTTTGGAAGGGAACTGGTTCACACAAAAAAAGTTTGGGAACCCGTTGAGCCTCAGAAGAGATATCCAAGGAGCAGCTCGGATACTGATGTTACCATGAGATCATCCACCTGCAATATAATAGAGGTATCCAATTCTGTCAAGTCTGGGGATGGAATATGCACAGGTGGATCCAGTGAAAAGCTTGTCAGTACAGTTAATGTTGGAAAGAGATTGGACGTAACGCTGAACCCATGCAACTCCACGGAAGTTGTGCATGATGGAAATGGTTTGCACGTTACTAGAAGTTGCAAGTCTAATGGATCACCCAATTTTTCTGCTAGTAGCAGCTCAAGCTCTGATAATTGCTCTTCATGCCTTAGTGAAGGAGATAGCAACGCTGGCTCCTCACATCAGCCAGTTATGGAATCTTTTTCCTCCTCTGACTCTGAAGATGGCAGTCAGCTGTCTGAAGCAGGAAGAGATACTTCCACGCGCATGCAAAACTTTTCTGAAAGTCACTGTGGTAATACTCTAACAGAGGAGGTCCAAGCAACTGCTGCCATG
Source organism: Limonium bicolor (assembly GCA_023374045.1). Classification (NCBI taxonomy): domain Eukaryota; kingdom Viridiplantae; phylum Streptophyta; class Magnoliopsida; order Caryophyllales; family Plumbaginaceae; genus Limonium; species Limonium bicolor. Next base: position 320,834,946 of record CM041778.1, on the reverse strand, counting down.
TGTAAGGCCGCCAGTAACACGAGCTCATCAGTAATATTAACTGATACCTCAAGAGATCTCCCTCAGAGCTCTTTCTCTACAACTTCCTCGAACGATTTGGTGAATGGGAAAGTTGGTGGGAATGCAGGGTCATTAAATCAAATACTGCTTCCTCAGGTCCATCTACATCAGAATAACATTCAATACCCAGCGTTTCAAGCTCCTACAGCAATTGGTTACCATCATCAAAACCTGCCTTCCTGGTCAACTGGTCATGCTAATGGGTTTGTGCCTTACGCCCATCCTCCAAGCCACTACCTGTTCCCAAACCCCTTCAGCTATGGGTTGAATGGCGGAGAGTCACCCTTTTGCATGCAGTATGGTGCTGTTCAACAAATAGCCCCTCCGATGCTAAATCCTACCCATGTCCCAGTTTATCAGCCGATTCTTCATCCCAGTGGATCCCAATTCTTGGATCAGACTAGTGTTTTTTCATTGCACGCAATGGTGCTTTGGAATCTTCTCGTGGTGAAGGTTGGAGGGAAAATGAAACCCTCCAGGTCGACAGAGTCCTAAAGAATTGCCCCCGGTGAATGGAGCTGTTGCTGGGACTAATGGTTTTTCACTGTTCAAATTTGGAGGCCCCCTAGCTCTCTCCGCCTATAAGCCAAGCTCTAACTCCTCTAATGAGGGAGTGTGTGAACATCATTATTCTTCTGTTGTATCAGCAGGTATTTTTGATGCAGAAAATACTTGTTGCGATAAGAAAGATGCAAATATTGAAGAGTACAATCTCTTTGCAGCAAGCAAAGGGATAGAGTTTTCAATCTTTTAGTAGTAACATAAAGGGGAAAAGAGGAAGGGAGCAGATATCTATATGCCTTGTGTCCTGGGTCTTGATCCCTAGCTTTCGTCTTTATACAAATAGCAATGTTAGTCTGTGATGGCTTTGTAATTTTCTGCTTAATAATCCTCCTCCTGACGATATATTTCACAGAGCATATATTCATTTTTCTTTTATTCAGTTTGCAATTAGAGTTTCTGGGTTTCCTTTTTTCCTCTTTCCTTTGCTTTTGGTTTTTTTCTCAGCTTATAGGATGGTAACAGTTTTGAGTGTAGTTGAAATGCACCTGCATAATTTAGCCTTTCTCATCTTGGATTTCGACAGAATAATCTAAAAGGTTTGTTGGCTTTGCTACCCTGCTTGATCGTTGGTTCGCTGTTTGTTTATAGTGAAATTTGTGTTCTTTTCATAGTATCATAAAATCAAACATTGCCGCCGCAAATATGAGATTGATGGGTGAGGTTTTTTCACTGGTAAGGCTCTACTTTGTGTGGTATTGGCTGAGTATTTTCCTGTCGGGCTAGCTGCTATCTACCTACCCCAAAATAGTAAGATTGAATAGGACATCCACTCCTCAGAATAGTAAGGGTGGAAAAGCTCACATGCATGGCTGGAAAAGAGGCCTATGGCATACGTGCAACCGGATTTCTCATAGCACGCGCACATGTGGCATCCCTTGCTTACTCTGAGCATATTGGGGTCTCTTTGTAGAATAAATAGTTCCAATCAAATTTGGAAATTGGTGCTGGTCTCTTGAGTTTTTGTCTCACCGTCAGTCTGGTTGGCAAGCAGCGCATCAGTTCGCACCTGATAGATTGGATGTCTTCTTGCGCCTAGCCTCTGTGCTTACTTTTACTCTTGGTTTTTCGTTTCTCCTTTTCACCACTAAAGAAGTCCGTCGGCGCCTATTAGAAAATTCTTACTTCTGCTTTACCCCTCTCACTCCTTGTCTTCATACCATGGAACCCTTCAGACTGAGCGCCCTCGCATATTCCCGATGCGAGTGGAGCATCGCTTCTTGACCATTTTCTAGCTGCAAGAAAGTCTAACGTTTAAGGTTGCCACTGTTGTTTCATGTGCCCAATCCGTGGAGCCAGTGGTGTTTGATTGTTTCAGATATGGCTTTGGCTGTGTTCGGTATGACTGTTTTGCAACTGATTTAGTCTGACTATTTTACAGCAGTTTTACAGTGACACATATTATTGAAGTCAAATGTAAGACACACAAGGGACCCATTCGGGATCCATCATTTATGTCACAAATATACAATCAAATATGCCAAAGGCGAACAAAGCTATTATTTTTTTTCCATTGGTGGCTTTGTCCAATCTTATGTGATCTCTGTCCCGAATTCTTCCTTGAACCTGCCTACCTCATCGAGCCCAGTCCCATCCTGCTGTAGGATACCTCCCGTGGTTTCAGTTCGATGATAACTTTTAAATATAGCTAACATTAATGTGTACACTTGTCACTAACTTATTTGTTTATTTTTCTTCTCTCCTCTGGTGGGTTCCACCTTTACTCTCACACAAATAGCTTTAAGATAAAGCTAATAAAACCTGCGTTTCAAAATGAGGAGATTAATCTTCACAGCGAACTACCCTTAGTGACTGTAAATAGAGTTTCAAATCTAATAACCTTACAAGAGGACTCTCTGCATTTGACTAAGATCATTATCACTCTTTAGTCTAGCTCTAGATACCCCTTTCACACTGATGGTTGCGGTTCGGATAATGATAATGGGAGTTCGGATCTGATGATAATCAGATTGTTGCACAGGCACAAGAGGGATCACGCCTAGCTGGAAAGAATAATTCTAACAACCAGCAAGCAATTATTTTATAACCATAGTGGCTACTTTCCATCTTTCCTAAGTAGTATCAATAGTCAATAGAGTAGACTAAAAATGACATCAAAGAATTTACCCGTTTTGGCCATACTTGCCCTAAATAGATTCCTTAGGGAGAGAGCTATTCTATCACTTACTCCCTTGCCTAACAATTTCTAGTAATACCTAGCCTAGGCTGCAGCCAGTTTTCCCACTACATTACTAGATAGAGAGTGAGGTCCTATCAGGATCTCACTAAAATTCTTTTTGTGACAAGTGGTGCTGTGAGTATCATGCTTGCCTTGGCATCATCTGCATAGTTTGTTTTTTATCTTCTCCCGTCTTTCTCTAGCTCATGTAGGTGGTATCCAGATTTTTTTTTTTGGAATAAGTGAATCACTGTTTATTATTGTGAAAGTAGATATCCACTGTTCTTCGCGACCCGCAGGGAATTGTATCCATACGGAAAGTTGGGCATATTCGAAGCATAACTTCTGTTTCATATTTAAAAAAAGTTGGAACAAGAAGGCAATCTTCAATTTCGCGGCATCACGACAGAACATTCACTCAACTTCACTACTTCTCAGGCAAAAGATTCTCAAACTTTTCCTCGACTTTGAAGGCTTCAATTCACGGAAAACTTAATGGAACGAGGACAGAAACCAAATTGAGAGACCAAATTTGATTTACAATGGTGACCTCTGAATGTATGACCAAAGTCGAATCTTCAATGATGTAGGCCACAACACTACCATAAAAGCTTGATGCACTTACACCAGACTAATATCGACCTAGCTAGCTCTCGAGTTCTAACAACTTCCGTCACAACATGGTAGGAAGTAGTTTAGGAGCCTGTACGTTTCTGCTCTAAAACTGCTAGGTAAAGGCTGGGCTCATCCTTGAATTCAACCACAGTAAAGGAATGATCAGATGCGGCTCTCTCCAAAGTCAACTTATCAGGTAAATCAGAAACGATAGTGTCAGGTAACTGAAGCTTCTGCTGCACTAAACCTTGCCTTCCTTGCAAATGACTGATAACATTCTGGAACCTGCGTAACATTGTTTCATCACCCAGCTTATAAGTATATTTAAATAAAAAGAGCTGTCTACTATAAATGACTAGTGATCAACCTACTATATTTCAAGTGAAAGGTTAGCAGTATACTAAATTAAGGTCTTTAAGAGCTAATACAAACAGTTCAATTAGGCACCGAAAAACCAGTTGAATATTACCCTCACGAAACTACCTTTCTTCCACAACTTGCAAGCTAATCAAACAAAGTGGAAGATATCGGTTGAAAGAAGTTAAATTCATTACCTGGTGAACAGCGTCTTGTGAGCGCACTAAAAATCTCAGCAAGCTTGAATGGCAAGGCAGGTAAGGCAATACAAGAAACAACATCGAAAGGTGCCCACTTCTCAGGCACAAGAGGTCAGCTCCCCTTTCCCTCAGCACTTAATTCCATCGTGCCTTTCCACTATCAAGCTAATTGAAGAAATGATTCATGCACAGCAAGCAAAAACTCATGCGGCGAGGAATCAACCAGCCGATCTATAAAGTAATCAGAACCAAGAGATACCAACCCTAGATTCCTCCCCCCTGCCCGGCATGTATTACTTGTTTTGTTTTCTTAGCATGATCTTCCTTTGTTTTGGCGCTATCAGGTTCCAGAAATGACCAATCTTTTTCCATCAACTCTTCCAATTCATCACAGCAACTGGCCCTTCATCCTTTGCAGCAGCAGCGGAGATGGATGGCCTGTGCCAGGTGGAAAGCAATGGAAGAGAGCGAGAAGTGATTTGAAGCTCATCTTGATGATGACGATGCTTGAAGTGATTCAAAAATGGTCCAACCTCAAGGCGAAATGGACAGTGTCGGTAAGTTGTTGAGGGTATGCAAGAGATGAGGTAAGCGAAAAAAGATTCATGGCAAGATATCCGGGAATCTTCAACAGTGTCTAGTGGAGTTTTGAGTCTGATATATTCTGCTCACTTTAACCGGTAACTGGTTATAAAAAAAAAAAAAACTAAACCGGAAACTATAAAATCCAACGTCTGTGGCGACTCAGCATTCTTCACTTTACACACAAAAAGACTCCTGGCTTCCTGCACCCATGTCATTTCTTGAGTCAATACCCGAGAAGATGGAAAGAAACACAAAATAAAACAAGACACATGACAACTCGGATGTGGTTCAGTTGTCTAACTATCTATCCATCCTTCTAAAATAGAAACCATCTATCCATCATCAACGTCTGAAGACCCTGTTAAAATTGAAGAAATTCCTAGTTTACTTCAGAGTATTTGCCCGAACATGTGGTGAGCATCACAGGGATACATACCGGACGTTACATATTGCACGCAAACAGAGTGGATGAAATTCAATCCAGCATTCAACCCCACATTTTAGGTACAACCCCCGCTTTTCTAAACGACAATCCACCACTATTACGACGTTCGAATTTATCATAGTTTAGATCAATTAATTATGACTCCAATTGACCGTTCAGTAATTCTCGCCCAGCTAAACAGATAAATGAAACTACTAGCGGCTTTGCAAGGATAACGCATTAATAGTTAAACTGAATGGGTTGGGGGTAAGCAGTTTACAAGAAGAAATCACAAACAAGTTTTCCACCCAAAGCCTAGAGATGTGAAAAAAATTCAGGATATTTACCGAGGATACTTCCCGCCAGCGTGTTGTTCGGCCAGTTCCTAGATAGCCGTGAAACGAACGGCTCACAGTGAAGTGAAGGCGGTAGCACACTAGCAAGAGACGCCGATGGATGGTGATATATACGAGGGAGGTGTCCCCCTTGAATATTTATTTGTCGGTAAATTTCATGCGACTATATTTTTTGGCTAATTTATGAAATGTTACTAAAAAAGAAGAGAAATTCATGAAATGTCATCATATCTTTGACTAATTCATGAAATATCACTAAAAAAAGAAAGTAGGAAATGTCACTATATTTTTACAAAAATCTATAAATGTCATTATATCATAGATTTGAAGTAAAAAGACAAATATCTCTATTAGTTAAAAAAATACTTTTAAAGTTCACAATACATTACTAATGTTAAAAACTCATTAAAATTCACATAAAATTCAAAAAACACTTTAAAAAATAGGTAAATATAAAAAATTTGAAAAAATTATGAAAATAAGAAATAAATTTATAAAATATCATAAAACATTAAAAATAAATAAATATTTCTTAGTTTTTTTCAAAATTATTTAGTACCATAAAAAAGAATATAGATTTTTAAACACATAATTTATAATAATTTTTCTACAAATTTAGACCAATATAATACCATAAATTATACCATTACCATAATTTATACCAATTAATTACCATAATTTTACCATACATTTTAGATTATTTTTTCTACCAATTAAATTATTTATTCAAAATAAATTATTTTAAATTTTAATTAATATTTGGAAATTGTTTTAATTTATATTCTATTTTATAGATAAATTTATGACATAATATAATTTAGTTTGAATAAATAATTTAGGGAAATTTCATGAAATACCACTATATTTTTGGCTAATTCATGAAATGTCACTAAAAAAAGAAAGTCACGAAATGCCACTATATTTTCCGAAAAGTCCATGAAATGCCACAATAGATAGAAAAAAGACAAAATACCTATACTAGTTAACAAAATACTTTTAAAGTATACAATATGCCCGTAAGTGTTAAAAATTAACAAAAATTAACAGAAATATCAAAATACAATAAATATAAAACAATTAAAAAAGGTAAAAAATTATAAAAAATTATAAAAATTAAAAAATGTATATATTCTCAGTCGCACTATTTCCAATAATTATTATATTTAGAAATTTTTCTCTTTAAATTTATCAGCAATATAAAAAATTATTTACTTTGAATAAATAAATAATCAAAATTGATAGAAAATAATAATTAAAAAAATGTATGATTAAAATTATGGTACTTATTTGGTATAAATTATGGTACTATTTGGTAGAAAAATTGGTATAAATTATTTGTTTAGAACTCAATATTCTTTTTATGGTATTGAAAAAAATTTTAAAAAGAATTTTTTAATATTTAATGATATTTTCATTTTTCAAATTTTTTAATTTATTTAATTTTATATTTTTTATAATTTTTTTATAATTTTTATTGTATTTTGATATTTTTGTTAATTATTAACACTTAGGGGCATATGGTGAACTTTAAAAGTACTTTGTTAACTATTAGGGGTATTTTTGTCTTTTTTTCATCTATAGTGCATTTCGTGAACTTTTTGGAAAATATAGGGCATTTCGTAACTTTCTTTTTTTTAGTGGTATTTCATGAATTAGCCAAAAATATAGTGGCATTTCATGACAAGATAATTTAAAATGTAGGGAAAATTACATCCCCCACCCATGACGTTTGGTGAAATTACACACCCCACCCACGAGGTTTCAAAAATTACTTTACCCACCCATGTGGTTTCCGCTATTTTACATCCAACAAATTTTCTAATATTTGATCAACTTAAAAGATGGTTAAATGTTGTCCAAAATTGATAAAACTTTACAGGGACGATGCTAAGGTGTTATATTTTGGTTTAGCGTGAAATCCAAAGTGTTTTAAGCTCATATGAGATCCATGGGACCCAATGAAATATGTGACGTGTGAACGTGTTTTCATTGGGTCCCACAGGTCATATACGACCTTAAAAAACTTTGGATTCGGCATTGGACAAAAATATAACACCTTAGTATCATCTATGTAAAGTTTTATCAATTTTGAACAACATTTAAGCCTCATTTAAGTTGATCAAATATTAGAAAAGTTGCTGAATGTTAAATAGCAGAAACCACATGGGTGGGCAATGTAATTTTTGAAACCTCGTGGGTGGGGTGTGTAATTTCACAAACATCATGGGTGGGGGATGTAATTTTCTCAAAAATGTATGTTACAAATTCTGGTTGTTAATTGGTACAAGTTATAGTGATTAATTGGTAGAAAAAATTAGTACTACACTAGTTTTAATTTCTCACATAATTTATACCAATTTTTCTAAAATTAAGCATCATCACTAGTACCAATTAATTACCATAAACTGTACCATATATTTTCAAATTATCTTTTTTTTTATCAATTTAAATTCTTTATTCAAAATTGATTATATTATGTCATAACGTGATCTGAAAAATAGAATAGATTTAAAAATAATAATTTTCCAAATAATAATTAAAAACTAAAAAATTGAATAAATAATTTAAATTGCTAGAAAAAATAATATAAAAATGTATGGTAAAAATTATGGTAATTAATTGGTATAAATTATGCTACTATATTGGTCTAAATTTGTAGAAAATTAGTATAAATTATGTGTTTAAAACTCTTCAATATTTTTATATTTTTTTAAATATTTTTTAAATATTTTGATTTTTTTGTGAATTTCAATGAATCTTTTAACACTTAAGGGCATATTGTAAACTATAAAAGTACTTTGTCAACTAGTAGGGGTATTTATGTTTTTTTTGCTTCTAGTCAATGACATAATGACATTTCATGGGCTTTTACAAAAATATAGTGGCATTTCGTGACTTTCTTTTTTTTAGTGGCATTTCATGAATTAGCCAAAAATGTAGTGGCACTTCATGAAATTTCCCAAAAAAGAAAGTCACAAAATATCACTATATTTTTACAAAAGTCTATGAAATTCCACTATGTCATTGACCAGAAGCAAAAAAGATAAAAATACACTACTAGTTAACAAAGTACTTTTAAAATTCACAATATGCCCCTAAGTGTTAAAAATTCACTAAAATTCACCAAAAATAAAAATACTATACATATAGGTAACTATAAAAATACTTTAAAATATTATAAAAATGTACAAAATAAATAAAAATATCATAACTTTTTTGAAAAAAAGTAAATATTTCTTAGATTTTTTTTTCAAAATTATTTAGTACCATAAAAAAGAATATAGAGTTTTAAACACATAAATTATACTAATTTTTCTACAAATTTAGACCAATATAGTACCATAATTTGTACTAATTAATTAAAATAGTTTTTACCATGCATTTTTGAAATATTTTTACATTATTTATTCAAAATAAATTATTTTAATTTTTTTAATAATATTTGTAATTTTTTTAGTTTAATTTATATTTTATAGATGACTTTATGACATAATATAATTTATTCAAATAAATAATTTAAATTAATAAAAAATGATAATTTGAAAATTTAAGGTACAAATTATGGTAGTTAATTGGTACAATTATGGTGCTTAATTGGTAGAAACATTAATCACCAGAGAGCTCTGATACCAGTTGTTGTAGAATCGAG
>CM041778.1:320801837-320825460 GCA_023374045.1 Limonium bicolor | reverse complement strand
GGCTCCTCACATCAGCCAGTTATGGAATCTTTTTCCTCCTCTGACTCTGAAGATGGCAGTCAGCTGTCTGAAGCAGGAAGAGATACTTCCACGCGCATGCAAAACTTTTCTGAAAGTCACTGTGGTAATACTCTAACAGAGGAGGTCCAAGCAACTGCTGCCATGTGTAAGGCCGCCAGTAACACGAGCTCATCAGTAATATTAACTGATACCTCAAGAGATCTCCCTCAGAGCTCTTTCTCTACAACTTCCTCGAACGATTTGGTGAATGGGAAAGTTGGTGGGAATGCAGGGTCATTAAATCAAATACTGCTTCCTCAGGTCCATCTACATCAGAATAACATTCAATACCCAGCGTTTCAAGCTCCTACAGCAATTGGTTACCATCATCAAAACCTGCCTTCCTGGTCAACTGGTCATGCTAATGGGTTTGTGCCTTACGCCCATCCTCCAAGCCACTACCTGTTCCCAAACCCCTTCAGCTATGGGTTGAATGGCGGAGAGTCACCCTTTTGCATGCAGTATGGTGCTGTTCAACAAATAGCCCCTCCGATGCTAGAAATCCTACCCATGTCCCAGTTTATCAGCCGATTCTTCATCCCAGTGGATCCCAATTCTTGGATCAGACTAGTGTTTTCATTGCACGCAATGGTGCTTTGGAATCTTCTCGTGGTGAAGGTTGGAGGGAAAATGAAAACCCTCCAGGTCGACAGAGTCCTAAAGAATTGCCCCCGGTGAATGGAGCTGTTGCTGGGACTAATGGGTTTTCACTGTTCAAATTTGGAGGCCCCCTAGCTCTCTCCGCCTATAAGCCAAGCTCTAACTCCTCTAATGAGGGAGTGTGTGAACATCATTATTCTTCTGTTGTATCAGCAGGTATTTTTGATGCAGAAAATACTTGTTGCGATAAGAAAGATGCAAATATTGAAGAGTACAATCTCTTTGCAGCAAGCAAAGGGATAGAGTTTTCAATCTTTTAGTAGTAACAATAAAGGGGAAAAGAGGAAGGGAGCAGATATCTATATGCCTTGTGTCCTGGGTCTTGATCCCTAGCTTTCGTCTTTATACAAATAGCAATGTTAGTCTGTGATGGCTTTGTAATTTTCTGCTTAATAATCCTCCTCCTGACGATATATTTCACAGAGCATATATTCATTTTTCTTTTATTCAGTTTGCAATTAGAGTTTCTGGGTTTCCTTTTTTCCTCTTTCCTTTTGCTTTTGGTTTTTTTCTCAGCTTATAGGATGGTAACAGTTTTGAGTGTAGTTGAAATGCACCTGCATAATTTAGCCTTTCTCATCTTGGATTTCGACAGAATAATCTAAAAGGTTTGTTGGCTTTGCTACCCTGCTTGATCGTTGGTTCGCTGTTTGTTTATAGTGAAATTTGTGTTCTTTTCATAGTATCATAAAATCAAACATTGCCGCCGCAAATATGAGATTGATGGGTGAGGTTTTTTCACTGGTAAGGCTCTACTTTGTGTGGTATTGGCTGAGTATTTTCCTGTCGGGCTAGCTGCTATCTACCTACCCCAAAATAGTAAGATTGAATAGGACATCCACTCCTCAGAATAGTAAGGGTGGAAAAAGCTCACATGCATGGCTGGAAAAGAGGCCTATGGCATACGTGCAACCGGATTTCTCATAGCACGCGCACATGTGGCATCCCTTGCTTACTCTGAGCATATTGGGGTCTCTTTGTAGAATAAATAGTTCCAATCAAATTTGGAAATTGGTGCTGGTCTCTTGAGTTTTTGTCTCACGCGTCAGTCTGGTTGGCAAGCAGCGCATCAGTTCGCACCTGATAGATTGGATGTCTTCTTGCGCCTAGCCTCTGTGCTTACTTTTACTCTTGGTTTTTCGTTTCTCCTTTTCACCACTAAAGAAGTCCGTCGGCGCCTATTAGAAAATTCTTACTTCTGCTTTACCCCTCTCACTCCTTGTCTTCATACCATGGAACCCTTCAGACTGAGCGGCCCTCGCATATTCCCGATGCGAGTGGAGCATCGCTTCTTGACCATTTTCTAGCTGCAAGAAAGTCTAACGTTTAAGGTTGCCACTGTTGTTTCATGTGCCCAATCCGTGGAGCCAGTGGTGTTTGATTGTTTCAGATATGGCTTTGGCTGTGTTCGGTATGACTGTTTTGCAACTGATTTAGTCTGACTATTTTACAGCAGTTTTACAGTGACAGCATATTATTGAAGTCAAATGTAAGACACACAAGGGACCCATTCGGGATCCATCCATTTATGTCACAAATATACAATCAAATATGCCAAAGGCGAACAAAGCTATTATTTTTTTCCATTGGTGGCTTTGTCCCAATCTTATGTGATCTCTGTCCCGAATTCTTCCTTGAACCTGCCTACCTCATCGAGCCCAGTCCCATCCTGCTGTAGGATACCTCCCGTGTGTTTCATAATTTAAGGGTAGTTCGATGATAACTTTTAAATATAGCTAACATTAATGTGTACACTTGTCACTAACTTATTTGTTTATTTTTCTTCTCTCCTCTGGTGGGTTCCACCTTTACTCTCACACAAATAGCTTTAAGATAAAGCTAATAAAACCTGCGTTTCAAAATGAGGAGATTAATCTTCACAGCGAACTACCCTTAGTGACTGTAAATAGAGTTTCAAATCTAATAACCTTACAAGAGGACTCTCTGCATTTGACTAAGATCATTATCACTCTTTAGTCTAGCTCTAGATACCCCTTTCACACTGATGGTTGCGGTTCGGATAATGATAATGGGAGTTCGGATCTGATGATAATCAGATTGTTGCACAGGCACAAGAGGGATCACGCCTAGCTGGAAAGAATAATTCTAACAACCAGCAAGCAATTATTTTATAACCATAGTGGCTACTTTCCATCTTTCCTAAGTAGTATCAATAGTCAATAGAGTAGACTAAAAATGACATCAAAGAATTTACCCGTTTTGGCCATACTTGCCCTAAATAGATTCCTTAGGGAGAGAGCTATTCTATCACTTACTCCCTTGCCTAACAATTTCTAGTAATACCTAGCCTAGGCTGCAGCCAGTTTTCCCACTACATTACTAGATAGAGAGTGAGGTCCTATCAGGATCTCACTAAAATTCTTTTTGTGACAAGTGGTGCTGTGAGTATCATGCTTGCCTTGGCATCATCTGCATAGTTTGTTTTATCTTCTCCCGTCTTTCTCTAGCTCATGTAGGTGGTATCCAGATTTTTTTTTTGGAATAAGTGAATCACTGTTTATTATTGTGAAAGTAGATATCCACTGTTCTTCGCGACCCGCAGGGAATTGTATCCATACGGAAAGTTGGGCATATTCGAAGCATAACTTCTGTTTCATATTTAAAAAAAGTTGGAACAAGAAGGCAATCTTCAATTTCGCGGCATCACGACAGAACATTCACTCAACTTCACTACTTCTCAGGCAAAAGATTCTCAAACTTTTCCTCGACTTTGAAGGCTTCAATTCACGGAAAACTTAATGGAACGAGGACAGAAACCAAATTGAGAGACCAAATTTGATTTACAATGGTGACCTCTGAATGTATGACCAAAGTCGAATCTTCAATGATGTAGGCCACAACACTACCATAAAAGCTTGATGCACTTACACCAGACTAATATCGACCTAGCTAGCTCTCGAGTTCTAACAACTTCCGTCACAACATGGTAGGAAGTAGTTTAGGAGCCTGTACGTTTCTGCTCTAAAACTGCTAGGTAAAGGCTGGGCTCATCCTTGAATTCAACCACAGTAAAGGAATGATCAGATGCGGCTCTCTCCAAAGTCAACTTATCAGGTAAATCAGAAACGATAGTGTCAGGTAACTGAAGCTTCTGCTGCACTAAACCTTGCCTTCCTTGCAAATGACTGATAACAATTCTGGAACCTGCGTAACATTGTTTCATCACCCAGCTTATAAGTATATTTAAATAAAAAGAGCTGTCTACTATAAATGACTAGTGATCAACCTACTATATTTCAAGTGAAAGGTTAGCAGTATACTAAATTTAAGGTCTTTAAGAGCTAATACAAACAGTTCAATTAGGCACCGAAAAACCAGTTGAATATTACCCTCACGAAACTACCTTTCTTCCACAACTTGCAAGCTAATCAAACAAAGTGGAAGATATCGGTTGAAAGAAGTTAAATTCATTACCTGGTGAACAGCGTCTTGTGAGCGCACTAAAAATCTCAGCAAGCTTGAATGGCAAGGCAGGTAGGCAATACAAGAAAACAACATCGAAAGGTGCCCACTTCTCAGGCACAAGAGTCAGCTCCCCCTTCCAGCACTTAATTCCATCGTGCCTTTCCACTATCAAAGCTAATTGAAGAAATGATTCATGCACAGCAAGCAAAAACTCATGCGGCGAGGAATCAACCAGCCGATCTATAAAGTAATCAGAACCAAGAGATACCAGAACCCTAGATTCCTCCCCAATCTGCCCGGCATGTATTACTTGTTTTGTTTTCTTAGCATGATCTTCCTTTGTTTTGGCGCTATCAGGTTCCAGAAATGACCAATCTTTTTCCATCAACTCTTCCAAATTCATCACAGCAACTGGCCCTTCATCCTTTGCAGCAGCAGCGGAGATGGATGGCCTGTGCCAGGTGGAAAGCAATGGAAGAGAGCGAGAAGTGATTTGAAGCTCATCTTGATGATGACGATGCTTGAAGTGATTCAAAAATGGTCCAACCTCAAGGCGAAATGGACAGTGTCGGTAAGTTGTTGAGGGTATGCCAAGAGATGAGGTAAGCGAAAAAAGATTCATGGCAAGATATCCGGGAATCTTCAACAGTGTCTAGTGGAGTTTTGAGTCTGATATATTCTGCTCACTTAAACCGGTAACTGGTTATAAAAAAAAAAACTAAACCGGAAACTATAAAATCCAACGTCTGTGGCGACTCAGCATTCTTCACTTTACACACAAAAAGACTCCTGGCTTCCTGCACCCATGTCATTTCTTGAGTCAATACCCGAGAAGATGGAAAGAAACACAAAATAAAACAAGACACATGACAACTCGGATGTGGTTCAGTTGTCTAACTATCTATCCATCCTTCTAAAATAGAAACCATCTATCCATCATCAACGTCTGAAGACCCTGTTAAAATTGAAGAAATTCCTAGTTTACTTCAGAGGTATTTGCCCGAACATGTGGTGAGCATCACAGGGATACATACCGGACGTTACATATTGCACGCAAACAGAGTGGATGAAATTCAATCCAGCAGTTCAACCCCACATTTTAGGTACACCCCCGCTTTTCTAAAGCGACAATCCACCACTATTACGACGTTCGGAATTTATCATAGTTTAGATCAATAATTATGACTCCAATTGACCGTTCAGTAATTCTCGCCCAGCTAAACAGATTAAATGAAACTACTAGCGGCTTTGCAAGGATAACGCATTAATAGTTAAACTGAATGGGTTGGGGGTAAGCAGTTTACAAGAAGAAATCACAAACAAGTTTTCCACCCAAAGCCTAGAGATGTGAAAAAATTCAGGATAATTTACCGAGGATACTTCCCGCCAGCGGTGTTGTTCGGCCAGTTCCTAGATAGGCCGTGAAACGAAACGGCTCACAGTGAAGTGAAGGCGGTAGCACACTAGCAAGAGACGCCGATGGATGGTGATTATATACGAGGGAGGTGTCCCCCTTGAATATTTATTTGTCGGTAAATTTCATGCGACTATATTTTTTGGGCTAATTTATGAAATGTTACTAAAAAAGAAGAGAAAATTCATGAAATGTCATCATATCTTTGACTAATTCATGAAATATCACTAAAAAAAGAAAGTATGAAATGTCACTATATTTTACAAAAATCTATAAATGTCATTATATCATAGATTTGAAGTAAAAAAGACAAATATCTCTATTAGTTAAAAAATACTTTTAAAGTTCACAATACATTACTAAGTGTTAAAAACTCATTAAAATTCACATAAAATTCAAAAAACACTTTAAAAAAATAGGTAAATATAAAAATTTGAAAAAATTATTAAAATAATAAATAATTTATTAAAATATCATAAAACATTAAAAATAAATAAATATTTCTTAGTTTTTTTCAAAATTATTTAGTACCATAAAAAAGAATATAGATTTTAAACACATAATTTATAATAATTTTTCTACAAATTTAGACCAATATAATACCATAAATTATACCAATTACCATAATTTATACCAATTAATTACCATAATTTTTACCATACATTTTAGATTATTTTTTCTACCAATTAAATTATTTATTCAAAATAAATTATTTTAATTTTAATTAATATTTGGAAATTGTTTTAATTTATATTCTATTTTATAGATAAATTTATGACATAATATAATTTAGTTTGAATAAATAATTTAGGGAAATTTCATGAAATACCACTATATTTTTGGCTAATTCATGAAATGTCACTAAAAAAGAAAGTCACGAAATGCCACTATATTTTCCGAAAAGTCCATGAAATGCCACAATAGATAGAAAAAAGACAAAAATACCTATACTAGTTAACAAAATACTTTTAAAGTATACAATATGCCCGTAAGTGTTAAAAATTAACAAAATTAACAGAAATATCAAAATACAATAAAAATATAAAACAATTAAAAAAGGTAAAAATTTAAAAAAATTAAAAATTAAAAAATGTATATATTCTCAGTCGCACTATTTCCAATAAATTATTATATTTAGAAATTTTTCTCTTTAAAATTTATCAGCAATATAAAAAAATTATTTACTTTGAATAAATAAATAATCAAAATTGATAGAAAATAATAATTAAAAAATGTATGATTAAAATTATGGTACTTATTTGGTATAAATTATGGTACTATATTGGTAGAAAAATTGGTATAAATTATTTGTTTAGAACTCAATATTCTTTTTATGGTATTGAAAAAAATTTAAAAAGAATTTTTTTAATATTTAATGATATTTTCATTTTTCAAATTTTTAATTTATTTAATTTATATTTTTTATAATTTTTTTATAATTTTTTATAATTTTTATTGTATTTTGATATTTTTGTTAATTATTAACACTTAGGGGCATATGGTGAACTTTAAAAGTACTTTGTTAACTATTAGGGGTATTTTTGTCTTTTTTTCATCTATAGTGGCATTTCGTGAACTTTTTGGAAAATATAGTGGCATTTCGTAACTTTCTTTTTTTAGTGGTATTTCATGAATTAGCCAAAAATATAGTGGCATTTCATGACAAGATAATTAAAAATGTAGGGAAAATTACATCCCCCACCCATGACGTTTGGTGAAATTACACACCCCACCCACGAGGTTTCAAAAATTACTTTACCCACCCATGTGGTTTCCGCTATTTTACATCCAACAAATTTTCTAATATTTGATCAACTTAAAAGATGGTTAAATGTTGTCCAAAATTGATAAAACTTTACAGGGACGATGCTAAGGTGTTATATTTTGGTTTAGCGTGAAATCCAAAGTGTTTTAAGCTCATATGAGATCCATGGGACCCAATGAAATATGTGACGTGTGAACGTGTTTTCATTGGGTCCCACAGGTCATATACGACCTTAAAAAACTTTGGATTCGGCATTGGACAAAAATATAACACCTTAGTATCATCTATGTAAAGTTTTATCAATTTTGAACAACATTTAAGCCTCATTTAAGTTGATCAAATATTAGAAAAGTTGCTGAATGTAAAATAGCAGAAACCACATGGGTGGGCAATGTAATTTTTGAAACCTCGTGGGTGGGGTGTGTAATTTCACAAAACATCATGGGTGGGGGATGTAATTTTCTCAAAAATGTATGTTACAAATTCTGGTTGTTAATTGGTACAAGTTATAGTGATTAATTGGTAGAAAAAATTAGTACTACACTAGTTTTAATTTCTCACATAATTTATACCAATTTTTCTAAAAATTAAGCATCATCACTAGTACCAATTAATTACCATAAACTGTACCATATATTTTCAAATTATCTTTTTTTTTATCAATTTAAATTCTTTATTCAAAATTATTATATTATGTCATAACGTGATCTGAAAAATAGAATAGAAATTTAAAAATAATAATTTTCCAAATAATAATTAAAAACTAAAAAATTGAATAAATAATTTAAATTGCTAGAAAAAATAATATAAAAATGTATGGTAAAAATTATGGTAATTAATTGGTATAAATTATGCTACTATATTGGTCTAAATTTGTAGAAAATTAGTATAAATTATGTGTTTAAAACTCTTCAATATTTTTATAATTTTTTAAATATTTTTAAATATTTTGATTTTTTTGTGAATTTCAATGAATCTTTTAACACTTAAGGGCATATTGTAAACTATAAAAGTACTTTGTCAACTAGTAGGGGTATTTATGTTTTTTTTTGCTTCTAGTCAATGACATAATGACATTTCATGGGCTTTTACAAAAATATAGTGGCATTTCGTGACTTTCTTTTTTTTAGTGGCATTTCATGAATTAGCCAAAAATGTAGTGGCACTTCATGAAATTTCCCAAAAAAGAAAGTCACAAAATATCACTATATTTTTACAAAAGTCTATGAAATTCCACTATGTCATTGACCAGAAGCAAAAAAGATAAAAATACACTACTAGTTAACAAAGTACTTTTAAAATTCACAATATGCCCCTAAGTGTTAAAAAATTCACTAAATTCACCAAAAATATAAATACTATAAACATATAGGTAACTATAAAAATAAATTTATTAATATAATTACTAATATTTAAAATATTATAAAGTACAAAAAAAATAAAAATATCTAACTTTTTTGACAAAAGTAATATTTCTTAATTTTTTTTCAATTAATTTAGTACCATAAAAGAATATAGAGTTTAACACATAAAGTTATACTAATTTTTCTACAAATTTAGACCAATATAGTACCATAATTTGTACTAATTAATTAAAATAGTTTTTACCATGCATTTTTGAAATATTTTACATTATTTATTCAAAATAAATTATTTTAATTTTTTTAATAATATTTGTAATTTTTTTAGTTTAATTTATATTTTATAGATGACTTTATGACATAATATAATTTATTTCAAATAAATAATTTAAATTAATAAAAAATGATAATTTGAAAATTTAAGGTACAAATTATGGTAGTTAATTGGTACAATTATGGTGCTTAATTGGTAGAAACATTGGTACTAGTCATAATTTTTAACATAATTTATACCAATTTTTTACCAATTAAGCACGATAACTAGTACCAATTAATTACCATAATTTATACCATGCATTTTCAAATTATCTTTTTTTTTACAATTTAAATTATTTATTCCAAATAAATATCATAAATTTATCTGCAAAATAAAATATAAATTTTAAAAATATTTATTAAAAAATTAAAATAATTTCTTTTGAATAAATAAATTAAATTGGTAGAAAAGTAATTTAAAAATGTATGTTTATAATTTACGGTAATTAATTTGTATAAATTATGGTACTAAATAATTTTTAAAACAATCTAAGAAATATTTACTTTTTTAATGTTTATGATATTTTTATATATTTTTGTAATTTTATATATTTTAAATATTTTTTATAGTTATCTATAAATTAATAGTATTTTAAAATTTTTTGTGAATTTTAGTGAATTTTTTAATACTTAGGGGCATATTATGACCTTTAAAAGTACTTTGTTAACTAGTATGGGTATTTTTGTCTTTTTTGCTTATAGTCAATGGAATAGTGGCATTTCATGGAATTTTGCAAAAAATATAGTGGCATTTCGAGAAATTCTTTTTTTTAAGTGGCATTTCATAAATTAACCAAAAATATAGTGGCATTTCATGAAATTTCCCTTATTTGTTTTATGGCCTGGTTGTGTTATGGTGAAAGAAAATAATTCTTTTTTCTTTTTCTGATATGAGGCACATTTAGTTTGTTGAGATCTAAATTCTCAAACAGTTTCAGAAGACAATAAAAGAATTATTGTCATGCATGATGTTATATTTGAACTTTAAGGAGCTTTTGTTATTGGGGGTCGTTCGATATAGCACATGAGTTTTGCATATGACGTGAACATAAAATGCATGCAAGCATGGTTATTTTGCTTTGAAAGTGGGCATAACAAAGGCTTTTGACCGGGTGGAGTGGTCTTTGGTCTTTAGTGTTGGGTTTTGAGAGCATGGGGTTTCATGAAAACTGGGTTAGGATTGTTGAAAAGTGTATCACTATGGTTTCTTTTGTGAAACTGGTTAATGGTTATCCAAGGAGGGTTTTTTATCCTGAGCACGGTTTGAGGCATGGAGACCTGTTGTCATCTTTTCTATTTATGTATTGATGGAAGCTTTTATCTACTAGCTTGAGAGCTACTGCTATGTCTGACTATGGTGATAAGAGTATAACATGTAGAGGTTTGATGTCTCGAGTCTATTTTTGTTAATGATTGTGTCGTCTTTGGTCGGGTTGATCAGGGTAATGCTTCACGCAATATGAGTTTTATAGAGGATTTTAGGAAGGTGTATAGGAAAAGTATAAATGTGGTTAAGTCTGATCTCATGTTCTCTATGAGGTGCCTACTATTGTTCGTGATCTGGTTAGTGCTTGGCTGGGAGTGAGGGAGGTCTTAGATCTGGGTTTATATCTAGTTTTCCTAGTACAGTGGGACCCACAGGAAAGAGATATTTGGTTATAGGGATGGAGTTTATCAGTGGATTTAGATTGGAGTGTTTGGTTTCGCATACTAAAAGGTTTGATTCAAGATATCCAGGGAATAATAAGGAGATTTTGGTGCTCAGGGGTAATATGAACAAAAGGGGTTATGTTGGCGTAGTTGAAGTTTGTTATGTAGAAGTATAGATGATGTGGGATTAGGTTTTCATAATTTGCAATGTTTTAGTGATGCACTTCTTGTGAGACAGTGTGGGTGTGTTCTTTGGAAACCTGATCAAGTTTCAAGCACTAGTAGAAGAAAAAAAGGCCTTTTCTTGGCGGTTTTAATATTTTGGCCGAAAAAGAGTGTCGGGTGAGGTCATTTTCGGCGGTTGTATATAGGAACCGCCGAAAAACAAAAAAAAACTCATTTTTGGCGGTTGTATATAGGAACCGCCGAAAATGAGTCTTATTTCTATACCCCCCCCGAGCTCGACATTACTGTAAGTCGTATTCTCATTTTCACACGACGCCGCACCCAAAACCCCATAATCGCCACCAAATCGCCACCTAAATCGCCTCTTTCACTCCGTCGACCGCCTCCGCGCCTCTGACTGCCGTCGCCGCCGCCAGGAGCCGCCCCACCAGCCGGTGTCGCCACCTGTGAAGCTGCGCAAGTTAGGGTTAAACAGAGGCGATTTAGGTTAGTTTTTTGCAAATTGTAACTATCGAATTTGGTTGAATTAGGTGTTAATTTGTTGTTTATATGTTATTGTTGATTGATATATGTCATATGGAGTGTAAGTTATTGATTGGTTTAATTGGAAATACTACATGTGGTGAATTTTTGAAAATAATCTATATGCTCGCAAGGTGTTCGATGAAATGACTTAACCAATTTCAGTGACTTTTTTTGCTATTTTACCATTGTTTGTGTGAATTGTTGACAAGTAAATGACATTGGTGAATTATCGTATAATTTAACATTAAAAGGTTAACTAATTGTACTAAGTTTGTTGTGATAATATTAATTTTTACATAACTATAACTATTATACTCACTTCTAATTTATATAATTCTTTACATGAAGTTACACTCTTTGACATTCCCTTTGTCGTTGTCCTCCGCTCTATTACCTCCCTTGAGCTCCGCCTGAGAATCTTGTCCTTTCGTTCAACATTTATACGCGGTGCATTTATACCAAGACAGGTTAGCTTTATTTTTCAATTAACCTCAATCAATTACCGTTTATCATAATTGTTTGTGTAATTAGTTTATTTTTATGTAATAGTTAGTTGAGATAAGTTTATATAACCAAATAGTATTAATATATATTATATGTAGATGTAGATATATATATATAATATAAGACAACCTATTATATAAATATATATACAATAGTCAGTGACGTTTTATATTATAGATATATGTATATACATATCACCATAGTACATATATATTATATATAGACGTATATTACATATAAGTCAACCTACTAAATATATATATATATATATTATACAGACTCGCCATGCAAGAACCATATCATAATATCATTTTCCAAAGATAGGATAGTTATTGTTGTTTTTATATTTATCAATATATTTTTGTATTATTTTTTTAGCTTTTTCATTTGGACTTTCATTGAAGTTTGTAGAATGGACCGTGAATGGAAGTCAGTACGGTCATCGAGGGAATTATTTTGAATCAAAAGTGGATAATGAATTTTGCAAAGCAGCTCTCGATCATCAGAAAGGGATGAACGAGACCACAATTCCCTGTATGTGCACAATGTGAACTTCGCAATAAGTTTCCTAACCTACATACAATCAGATTTCATCTATCAAGGGTGGATTTATGCCGAAATATAAGATATATGGTTTTGCATGGCGAGTCATTAGAAGCCAGTAGCAGGGTGCAAACTTCCACTTCACCCCGAACAGTGAACCAGAAATGGTTACAGACGAACTACATTCCTGATAATACGTGTGATCTGAGTGACACATGATATCAACGACGACCGTGATAAGATTTGAACAACTGGACTCTATGCTGCAAGATGTTGAGATAATTTCACAGACAAACCCGCTGAATATCAAAGATTACTTGATGCATCACGTTCCCCTTGTTTCCCGGATGCACCAAATTTACAAAGTTGACATCCGTGCTGCATTTGTTCAATCTTAAAGCAAGATTTGGCTTGAGCGATAAGAGTTTTACGGCAATTACTAGAACTATTCCACGACATGCTACCAGATGATAACAATCTTCCTACTTCCACTTATGATGCAAAAAAGTTTTGATGGTGTCCTATGGGTGTGGAGTACGAAAAGATACACGCATGTCCAAACAGTTGTGATTATACAGATGGAGAGAATAAACATTTGAATGAGTGTCCAAAATGTCATTTGTCACGCTATAAACAGAAGGACGGTCAAACATCCAATTCTAAGAAAATAAGTCCTCCAGCAAAAGTCATTTGGTATTACCCATAATACCAAGATTCAAACGACTTTTTGCCAATGTCAGAGATGCCCAAAATTTAAGATGGCAGTGATGCATTCATTTATTCTGTAAGTATTAGTTTTGTTTTATAATTAAGTTATAAATTGTTCTGAAGCAATGTTTATTAATTTTATGTCTTTTTATTTATGAACAGGTTTTTGAATGACAAAATGCAATCTTTTGGCCTTACCAAGTATGGATTTTTGTGTCCTGAAAGAGCATCGTTCACTGCTCTGAAGTGCGATACAAAAGCGTGTAAGGTGTACATACAGCGTGCGTTGACTAACAACAGTATCAGAGCGAGGAAGAAATATGTTATGCTACCTTATCATCAAAAGTATTTACTTCTGTTTATCATTTTAATTTGAATAATGTGTGTGTAGTTATCTGTGCACACATGCATTATAATGACATGTGAGTGTTTTGGTATTACACAGTGGCCATTGGGCTTTACTGGTGTTGTGTCTGGATCGTTCGCGGATACTATTTCTTGATCCGTTGCAAACCAGAAATCCAAGAGAAATCAAGATAAAGCCTCACCTTAGCGTGTGTAAGTACATTATGAAGCAATTCTTTATGCATTTAAACTCCTTTAATTTAATTTTATTATGAATGGATATCCTAATTTAATTAATGTATGTTGATGATAATAATTATGCAGGTGTATCAAGGTGTTATGCTTTCAGAGCTTAGTATAAGGTCAAAAAATAACGTCCAATGGACTTCAGTGAAGGTGAATGCATCATCATTTACATGTTTATTGATTGGTTGTAATCACAAATAAATGTCTTATATAATTAGTTATGTTCTTCCTGTGTTTAAGTGTTCACGTCAACCCGGAGGTTCAGAGTGTGGGTATTATGTCATGAGGTATATGCATGACATAGTCACCCTATTTGGTGAGATGGATGATCTGTTAGAAAAGGTATATCGAAGTTATTTTATTTTTCAATTACTAATATAATTGTTTGATGATTAACCAATTTTGTCTTGTTTTGTTTTTCAAAGGTTTTTCCTAGTGTTGGAGAATATAACGCAGAAACCATCAACGGGATGCTAGAGGATTGGGCGGATTTTGTCTCCATGACTTTGGTTTGATTTTTGCTTTTTGTTCTCGAATTGTTATTTAGAACTTTCGTTAGACTTTTATGGTTAGATAGATTGTAAAAAAATGACCACTATGAGCATATTAGTGAACATTTGATCAATTGTGTACGTATATGGTCATTTGTGACTATGTGAATTGTGGTGTATGGTCATTTGTGACCATTTTAAATGTGGTGTGTATGGTCATTTGTAAGCCGTGTCATTATTTGGGATTTTTTTGACAATTTACTTACTAAGAGTGATGAGATCCTCTACCATGTGATGTAGAGAGATATGTGGACATATTGGATGCATATTAACAGGTTTTGTGACATATGTGGAATTGTAAACGAAAACGAGAAAAACCAAAAAAAAAATGGAGGATTTTCGGCGGTTCCAAGTAGAAACCGCCGAAAATAAGTAAAAACTTGCTTATTTTCGGCGGTTTCTACTAGGAACCGCCGAAAATCTTCAATGTTTTGACGTTAATTTTGCCTCTGAAATAGGTCTTTTTCGACGGTTTTTGCCTTAGGAACCGCCAAAAATATGGGAAGACCCTTTTTCGGCGTTAGCATTTTCGGCGGTTGTAAACCGCCGAAAAAGGCATAAAAAAAAAAACCGCCGAAAAAGACCCTTTCTGCACTAGTGAAGGGGTGGGCTCTAGACCAAGCCCTGTTTAGCGATCTTTGTGGGGTTCTTTACATTTAGTTGGGGAGGGAGTGCGAAGAGTAGTGAAGATGGTAAAGATATCAAGCTTATCTGTAACACCCGTCCAAAGCCAATTGTGGTTATCGCGAACTTAACAACATAAATATAACGTCGCAGCGGAATTAAGCAAAACACCAGGACCTTGCTACGGTCTGAACAACCAAAAATATACCGAACTTTAGACATTTACAACCGCTAATCCAAAATATACTACCAACCAAATATTCACCAATCCGAGTTTATAGTATCTCAAGTAACACATATCTTCCACAAGTCTTAATATCAATACGGATGCACAGGCAACCCGTACTCAAAATGAAACCCGACCTAAGTTTAGCCGCCCCTACTCTCAAGGTGAGTCTTCATGGGACGCTTACCTGAAAAATATAAACAACAGCCCCCGAGGGGGTCAGCAAATTTGCTGGTACGATCCTCTCATGGCCCCAAGCTAAAGAGGATACGACGACTAATTGTCGCTAGCATGGAGATTGATTAGATACACAATCATATATGAAGTGCATAAAAACAACAATCCACAAATGACAAGCATAGTTCACACCAATGAACGACTTAAAAACGTTCTCTTAATAGGTGAGTTAATCAGTTAACTCCTCAAGTTCCAAATTCCACTTAACCTCAGTCCATTTTAACTTACTCTCAAGCTTAATCCTTATCCCAGTCTTAGAATACAAACCGTTCTTTAAACAGAAATGGTTGTATCTTATCTCAATGTTTATTTTTGGTCGGGTCAAAGCAACCCTAGCCAATGAGCTATTAACTCCATTGGTTTGAATAAACAACTTATCTTAAAATTTAGGATTTAGGTGATCCTACCGCCCATCTTAAACTGCCTCCTACCTTGGACTGAAATCCAAGGTAGCTGAGTCACTTTCGACCTTGGCTTGGCACAATTCGAGGACAAGTCCTTAAGTGGAAGTCGGATCTGATTCAGATACCGACCCCCTTTCCTTAACATGCATGACCGAGTCAGTCCCGGATTCCTCACTCCCCTTAAGTTCCAGTTAGTGAAAATCTTATAAACCAAGTGTCAGTTAAACCTTCACGGGTTAACCAACTATTATAGAAGTGTAATTCCTCATCTCATTCCAATGTGTACTAAACTTAGTTGTAACTAATCTCGAGTCTCGTGTGTTAGTGTAAATCAACACACACACAATAGTGCAATAATCCGTTGCATGCTTTATCTTGTTTAGTTGGCACACATAAACAAATAGCACACAAGCCGAGGGACACCCTCGTAGCAAGCAGGTCACAAGAAAACCATACTGTTCACCGTCGGTTGTCCTGGTTGTTTAATTCTCTTCTGGTTCCAAACTCCCATTCCTAAAACATTCATCCATCTTATATTTATTACTTATACATTGCTTAACTTACTTAACCCTTAATGATCCCCCACTTAAATCTCCTAATTCTTACAACCTTAACCTTAAACATTTTAAAATTATTTACTTATCTTAGTCCCTTAATCCTTATATTCCTATCTTTCTTATCACCATTGCCCTCTTAATGGCTCACTAAATACCTCTAACATCTTTAAATTTCCTTTTTTTTTTATATAATTATGTGCCGACCGACCTACACCGACCCTACCCAGGGTCGTCCATTCCAGAGACTTCTGGTTTGCAAATTCCTACTCGCTGACCGACCTTGCCAAGGTCGGTTCTAAGGTCAGTCCATTCCAGTAACATTTTACCGTCTGAATATTTTGCCCCGACCGACCTTGCTAAGTTCGGTCCCAAGGTCGGTCCATTCCAGAAACATTTTGTTCATTGTTTTTCAGCCCGACCGACCTTGTCCATGGTCGGTTCTAAGATCGGTCCATTCCAGAGAGTTCCCGTATGTATTTTGAGCCTGACCGACCTTGCCAAAGTCGGTCCTAAGGTACGGCGTAGGTAAGGACATTAGCCAAAACTCAAAGTAAACATTAAGGCACTAAAATGTCTAATAAGTCACAGTCTTTAAAAATTCACTCCTCACCAAAGCTCAAGTATTCTAATGTTGTTCACACATCCATAAAATCATTTAGGCAACTTACAACTCACCTTAATAACACATCCACCAAACTGAACTCATTAATTCATCCAAACCAAGGATCTTCCTAACCCAATGTACTACACCATCCCACCTCCTACCTAAAAATCCCAACACCTCCGGTAAACCATTTGAAGACTCCTCAGCTAAATATATCATAGTTAACATAATTCCGAACATTACACAACAACCTAACATGTAAGTTGTAAACTCCTTTAGGAACAATTTTCAACATAACACTCAAACCAGTTTAATTCCTCCTTAACAATTTTTCCACCTTCCATAAACATCATCAATTGTCATTTACCATCCACTTCCAATCAAAGGCATACGCATACATAGACTCACACTAAGTCATTTCAAAACTTACACCTTATTTCCTTCAAACTTTGAACAAGTTTCCTAACTTCTCTTCCCTGGTTTGTTGCCTAAAATTCCACCATTATAACCCCTAGTTCCTCCTAGACCTACCTAGGTCATCCTAATTCTCAAGAACACCTTAAACTCATTCTTTCCATCAAAACAACTCCTAAAGTTTCCTAGTACTCCCTTAGTCATAAAATATCCTTAGAACATCTTAAACACTTAGTTTCTTATCCAAATTTGACATGGCTTCTTAGTATTTTACTACACCCAAGCACTTAGGTCTTTCATCATTAAACAACTATAGACACGTAAATCCTTGATACACATCTTAGCACACAAATCACACCAAACTACACTACATCACAATATAGTGCATAAACTTAAATTGCTTGGCTCTTAGGCCCTTAAATGACTTGGCTCTTAGACCCTTAAATGCATAAATCTTGAATTTCCCACATATAATAGCCTTGAACTGCAAATACACACAACAAGGCTCCCATTGCAATATAAATGTTCTTATAATTCACCTTAACATGTTTATCTATCTCCTTTCTCATTTGCTCCTTGTCACAAGTTCTCAATATAATCATTGATTTTCTCCTAGGTTTATAGTCCCTTTCCTAGTATAGACTTAAGCTAAACTTATCATTTTTCTAATTCACATCCCTTTAAAGCAAAATAAAAACACCTTAAGGTAAGACATTTACCTTGTTTCCTTTCAAGCTTCTCACACTTTCCTCCTTAGTTTTCCTTGTTTGATTTTCGGTCACCAATTAAATTTTCCTTGCCAATGTTCTAGTCAATATCTAAGGACTCTCATGAGTGCTAAATACACTAACCTTAAGGAATCAAACCTAGGTTAAAAAAATGTTTTAAGGCATAAAAATGAATATTTACCTTTGAAGTGTCTTAAGGTAAGCTTGGATATGAATCAAGAAGGACCTTCTCTAGCCCTTGAAGAATAGACACAAGCTAGAACAAGGGATAAACAAGGTCCCATGAGGAGTTGATTTTCGGTAATAGGAGAAAAGTGATGGAAAACTTAGTTTTTTTACATATTCCTTACCTTAAGAGAATGGAGAAGCTAATGAATTTCCAAGCTTGTTTTTCCTCCTTTAATGGCGTTTTCCTTGGCACCAAAATGGATGATATTAGATATTTGGAAAAGATAGGAAGCAAGAGCTTGAGCTAACTAAGAGAAATATGTGCTCGGTTTTGATTTTGGAGCTAAAATGAGCAAGTTATGGGCAAGGCAAGATGATGAAGCAAGCATGGGGGCTGTTCTTACGTGAATGGAGAAGAGAAGAACGAAGTGTGAAATCGGTGGAAGAAGAGAATGAAGAAGAAGAGGAGAGAGGGAAGTCTAAAAAGGTAAGATATTTTCCTTAAAGTAAGTAAATAGTACTCTCTTTTATTTCCCTCTTCTTTTCTAATTGGATGACAATGTGGTGACTCACCCCCTTGCTAATTAAGGCTAGTTATGGTCTTTGTTACCAATTAGCCTAAACTAAATGACTTAAGACTAAACTAGGTTACTATTTGGGCACTATTCACAAACTAGTGCACATATTTGTGAAATTTTGATTTCCCATTGATTTAGACTTCCTAATGTGATACTAAGTAGTACACAAGTTTATTAAGGAGTAATCATGGGCATTTAGCCACTTAAAACCCCCTTTCTAAGACAATTTTTTAAAAATGTGCTTTAAGAGTCCTTAAAGCATAATTTGGTGTTTTAACTTGTTTTTGAGCTTGGTTTTCTTTTTTAATTGATTTAACATGTCCATTAGCATGTTACTAAGGTCTAAGAATGATATTTGGGTGTTACCCAAAGTTGCTCCAAGCTTAGAGCATGTTTTTGCTTAAATTGCTCTTATGGTGTTTCCTTATGTTTCCTTTGGTGTAAATTGTTTCCTAATGTCTCTAAGGAATTATTTAGCCTTATTATATCTTAATTTAACTTATAAACACCATATATAGGTTGGGGTATTTCATTATCAATAGATGGTTCTTGGCAAAGAAAGGGGGTAGACCATGGCGTTGAAGTATGTCTGAGGTGGTGCGCAATGAAGGAAGGGTTTCATGGCTATTATGAGGATCTGGTGAGGAATGTTTTGTGCAAAGGATGCCTCTCTAATTCTTATTATGGTGTTGAGCAATTTTGATTATGAGGATGGATGATGTTGAGGAGGGACAAAGACGGGTGTCTTTTCAGTCAAGTCGGCCTATAATCTTGCTTACTCTATTGCTTACCAGCAGGGTGGTTCCTCCTCATATAAAAGTCGTGTTTGGTCATGCTATGAAGAAGCTAAGGAAAAGTAATCTTCCTCTTCGTGTTCGTCTTTTTGCATGGAAGGTGCTTCAGGGGATTCTTCCTTGTTGAGCTTTGATTTCAGATATGCAACAAGGGGGTTTGATGAGCAGTGTGAGATGTGTGGTTATGAGAACTTGATTTATGTTTTTCTTCTTTGTTCTGCAATGAAGAAGTGGTGGTCGGTTGTTGGAATTGATTGTGCATCTCGTATCACACCTAATAGTCCTTCTTGTGATTGAACTTATACCCTACTGTTTACATCTAAATGTCATTGAATTTGAGAATGTCATATTGCTTTTATGAAGGCTTCAGTTTGTGAAATGCCAAGTTGTGTATGGGAGAGTGACTTCTATGGAATGGGGATGGGATCAAGCTCAAGGCTATCTCGAAGTGGCTCGTGCAGCTTTGCGGGGAGCATTAGTATGGATATTGAGGAAGAGGTTGGAATTTGGACGATGTTGTTGAAGTCTATGTCGATGGAAGTTTGAGAGTAGGTGGCTATGAGATGTGGGTTTTGTGAGGGGATGTTACGGGGCACATCATTGCTGATGGGGTGAAGGGGGAACCAACTCTTGGTCGCCTGCAGTGGTGGAAGCTAAAGCTCTGCTTCTTGAGGTTGAGGTGACAAGAAGGGTGGGGTTTGTAAAGCTCATTTCTGTACATATTGCCTCTCTAATATCTGTCTTGTAAGGGGCAAAGGAAAACTAAGGGTGGAAGTTGGTATCATATTAAAGGATGTGTTATACTCTGCCGCTTCTTTTCATGCAATTTTTTGGTCATGTTGATAGGGAAAAAACATAGAAGCTCTTGCTCTAGCCACTTTGGGAAGAGGTGGGACTATTGAAATGGTGTGGTGTAATGATATTCCCTATTGTACTTTGAATCTTGTTCAAAGGTAATGAAACTAATGTTCTTTAAGTTATAAAAAAAATCATCACCAAATTGAATATTCTTATCCTTGAAAAAAAAACATCCCATCCCTAAGATAGCTTTTGGTGTTACTTTCTATAAGCCCCTTAAGTATGACACTATGTCATGTTTAACAAAATAGTTCATATTATTGACAAAACTGTTATAATGTTATGAAATATTTTGATTAAATTTAAATGTTTATATCATTGAAATTTACTCTGAAACATTATTAAGTGATTAAAATAGGTATGACCGTATGACATAATTTCGGTTACTAGAAGAAACCTCTTCCCGACCTTTTGAATTAAGACGAGTATGCTTGCGGTTGTACTATTTGTCCCGAAGGGTTTTTCTTCTTCTGCAATTCTATTTACAATCACTAAATTACTACATGTAGTCACCTCAACCAACAACAAGCTATAAACCCCCTAGCCGAGGGTGACTACAGAGCCCAAAACCGACCAGCAGCTAGAAAGCCCACCGCCGACCAGGAGCCCACAACAGTTCTAGTAATGCATGGTTACAGCACTGAATGATCGTGCAAATTATGAAATTTGATGAGCATGAGTGATGATGATGGATGATTATGAGTGTAAAATTTGTATTGATCGTGAACGTTGAGCCTCTCAAAAGCTACCACACTGATAGCCGTTGGCTGGCTCTACGGCCTCCAACCGTTGGTTGGCTACAGTAGTGGTAGCCGCTGGGTGGCTATCTTAGTCTCAGTCGATCATTCGGCATGAGGTAAATTATGACTACAAATAACACATCTCTTTCTCCTTTCTTACCCTTATAGACAATTTTGCCAACCATTATTAAAAAAACAACAAAACTAGCTAGAAAGATTCCTACCATCTAATAATACACAAAACTTAGCCTATTGAGATTGTCTCTGCCATCTACGCAATTAACACAGCCTTTTAAATAAACTAATCCTCTTGCAAGAAGCAAGAACTTAAATAACATAAACTTCCTTTACTCCAATCTATCACTCAAAAATTGAAAAGTTGATCCCGCCACTAATCACCCATATTAACCCTGCTGACTGTCTGTATACAGACCACCGAGTCATGAATGAACAAACCACTCTTCAATGAGTCGCCACGTCTCAGACGTTTCAGGTCTGTTAATCCCACAGCATACTGTCACAGGAATAACAGAGGTTATCATCACTCCACGAGCTAACTAGTCCGGCAATTTGCTAAGTATAGAATGCTCTGGCTTGTGACCACACTCAAATCCAAGTGAACAAATGCTCTCTCAACTTCTGGCAGTCTCTCAATCTTTGTCTGCAATGATTCTCCAATGGCATGGGCTTCTTTTAGACGCAAATCCTCTGGTAATTCTATGTCAACCTACTCGCCACCCAGCACGAAACAATGATCAAAGACAGTAAGAATAACAACTCATCAGCTCAATCTTAGATCACACTTTGCAGTTGAAGACAAAAGGAATCACTTATTAACCTCGACAAAGTAAAGAACTCCAAAGGTGTAAGCCCGGACTGTATCAACATGTTCGATCAGAGGATGGTGCCGTAGAACAAGATATGTCAGTTTTTGCAGCACTTCTGGAGGAGCTGAATGTCCAACGAGTGAAGCTGAAGCGATTTATTTTCAAGGGGAGGAAAGCATGCAACGGTGTTGTTAATTCAACAGATTGATTGAATGGAGATGGATCCTGCTTCATAATTTGATTGTGGATTTTTCGCAGGAAGGAAGAATGGGGAAGAAGGGTAGTTTTTGTACATACCGGCATTTTCAAGAACAGTTCCAGACCATTTGGTTATGGTATAGACAGCTAATGCAATAGCACCAACTGGATCAAGCCACCAATAGAATTTGTCACCTAGAACAGCAGCTACTAAACCAACTATATTTGTCACCACATCAAAGTAATGATCCTGAAATATCAAAAACCAGTTGGTATCTATGTACAAATAAAAAGTTGTGCCAAGAAATTCTCAAAATTAAAAAGAAAAGTATTGTGCCATGACCATAAGGTCATAGGAGAAGTACCCCCACTAAAAAGTGAAAATCAATATATATAGAGAAGACATGACAAACTGAAAGAGAACAAACCTTTGCAAAAGGGGCACGAATAATCTTGTTTCTCGAGCTTTTACAATAAAACCATAGAATGAGTTTAAGCCCTGAAGCGGTCAACATAATCACATACAACCAGAGGAGTTGTTCAGCATTCATCTTAGGAGATGCCTCGTTCTTTATTAGTTCTTGCACAGCCTCAATCATCACTTGGAACCCTGAAATAAATTAATTTTTGTGTTACGTAACTAACCCATGAAGTAAAATTGAATGAGAATCCTTATGCACAGTTATCATTCTAAAAGCCATATCAAAGAAGGGAAAATTTTCAACCATACCAAGAGTTGCCATCACAGCTGCAAATATGATAATACCAACTGGCTGGACCCTTAGTTTCCCAATTGGGTACTGGTATTTATTGATGTTTTTCATCGACAAGTGTGTCAGTAGTAGAATCCCACCAGCCATCAGATCTAACAATGAGTCTAGAGTCGATGCTGCTACGGCTAAAGATTTGCTCTTTACGGTTGCGTAAATCTGCATTAGTTGGTTTTGAACAATTTCAACAATTAAGAGGTTTTCATTTATAGCTGACAGGCATATTGCACATGTTTGTTTTTCAATCTCTTGCCTTGCGGATGACAAAATGTAAAAGTTCATATTGTAATTGACTTAAAATCTATTGTGGGTTGGGCTTACATTTACAGGGGGCCCATCATTCGGGGGGGGGGTTGGGGGGGGGGCGTAGCCCCCCATCCTGCGGAACGCTGGGGTGCGGGGGGCTTCTTGGACCGTTAAGGGGTGCGGGGGGCGAAGCCCCCCCGCGGTATAGTACGGTTTGGGCTTCGGGCCCATATCGGTTTTTTTTTTCTTTTTGAGATGAGACTGTCTATATATTAGATGGTAGGTGTCTTAGGGTTGGATGAAGAGGCTCTCGCACTTACGAATACGAAACCCTAAAAAACTAGTTTCCTCACATCGCTCTTCTTCTCTTCGTTCTTCCTCTTTGTTTCTG